>CAUYQV010002018.1:0-20007 GCA_963574575.1 Galagoides demidoff | reverse complement strand
TATCTATACTGAAGAACCTATTTCAAAATATTGGAAAGGAAGATAACTTCCCCAACACATTCAATGAAGCAAACATCACCACAATACAAAAACAGGAGAAGGCTCAATGAAGAAGCAGAACTATAGACCAGTATCACTAATGAATATTAATGCCAAACTAGTCTATGAAATCCTATCAAATAGATGATAGCTACACATTAAAAAGAAATTATACACCAAGTTCAAGTAGACTTCACCCAGAGATGCAAGGCAGATTTAACACCTACAAATCCATAAATGTAATTCACCACATAAACAGCAGCCAAAGCAAAGATCATATGATCCTCTGAATCAATGCAGATTAAGCATTTGACAAAATTCAGCATTCTTTTCTTATAAGAACACTTAAAAAAAATAGGCATAGATGAAAAATTTCATAAACTGATTGAAGCCATCTATGACAACCCCACAGCCAATATCATACAGAATGAAGTAAAACTGAAAACTTTTTCACTTAGAACTGGAACCAGACAAGATGTCCATTATCATCACTACTATTTAACATAGTTCTGGAAGTTCTAGCCAATGCAATCAGGCAAAAGAAGGATATTAAGGACATCCAAATGGGGGAATAGGAAATCAATCTCTCACTTGTTTCCAATGATATAATCTTATACTTAGAAAAACCCAGAGACTCAACTATAAGACTCCTGGAAGTTATCAAGAAATTCAGCAGAGTCTCAGGGTACAAAATCAATGTCCTCAAACCAGTAGACTTTATATATGTCAATAACAGCCAAGTTCAGAAGTAAATCAAGGACACAATACCCTTTATAGTAGCTTCAAAGAAAATGAAATACCTGGGAATATACCTAACAAAAGTGGTGAAGGACCTCTACAAAGAGAATTATGAAACCCTAAGGAAAAAAAAAATAGCATTAGACATTAACAAATAGAACAATGATTCATACACTTGGTTAGGAAGAATCAACATTGTTAAAATGTCTGTTCTACCCGAAATAATCTACAGATTCAATGTAATCTCCATTAAAATACCAATATCATACTTTGAAGAATTTGAAGAAATAGTTCCTTGTTTTGTATGGAACCAGAAAAAAAAAAAAAAATATATATATATATATATATACAACCAAGGCAATTCTGAGTAATAATAATAAAGCTGGAGGCATCACTGTACCAGACTTCAGGTTAGATTACAAGTCCACAGTGATCAAAACACCATGGTATTGGAAAAAAAAAAATAGAGAGATAGATATATGGAACAGAATAGATAAACAAGAGATGAAAACAGCCTCCTAGCACCATGTGATCTTTAGTAAACCAAACAAATGCATACACTGAGGAAAAGAATCTTTATTCAATAAATGGTGCTGAGAGAACTAGATAACCACATGTAAAAGAATTCAACTGGACCCTCACATTTCACCACTTACAAAAATTGACTCAAGTTTGATAAAAGCTTTAAATCTGAGATATGAAATGATAAAAATCCTAGAAAAAAGCATGAGAAAACCTCTTGAGGATGTCAGCCTAAGGAAAGATTTTATAAAGAAGACTTCAGTGGCAACTGAAACAACAAAAATAAACCAATGGGACTTCATTAAGCTGAAAAGCTTCTGCATGGCTAAGGACACAACAAGTACAGCAAAAATATAACCTTCGGAATGGAAAATGATATTTATGGGGTATGCACCTGACAAGGGGTTGATAACTAGAATCTATGGAGAGTTCAAATTAATCAACAAAAATTAGCACACAATCCCATCTATCACTGGGCAAGAGAGATGAGCAGAACTCTCTCTGATGAAGATAGATGAATGGCCAACAAACATTTGAGAAAAATGCTCATCATCCTTGATTGTCAGAGAAATGCAACTCAAAAACACCCTGAGACATCACCTAACTAACTGAGAATAGCCCACATCACAAAGTCTCAAAGCTGCAGATGCTGATGTGAATGGGGAGGGCAGGGAACACTTTTACACTTTTGCTGAGACTGCAAACTAATATAACCTTTTTGGAAAGAAGTATAGAGAATTCTCAAAGAACTCAAAATAGACATTCCATTTGACTCCACATTCCCATTACTGAGCATCTACCCAGAAAAAAAAGAATCATTTCATCATAAGGACTTTTCAAGTTGAATCTTTCAGTTCAATTTATAATCACCAAGATATGGAAACACCCTAAGAGCCCATCAACCCAGGAATGGATTAATAAACTTCAGTATATGTATACCATGGAATATTATTCAGCCTTGAAAATAGATGGAGACTTTACATCTTTTATATTAACCTGGATCAAATTGAAACACATTCTTCTTAGTAAAGTATCACAGGAATGGAAAAGCAAGTATACAAAGTACTCAATGATAATATGAAACCAGTAGATAAACTAATACATACCCACACAAGAGAAAAACTCTATTCAATTAAAGTTGGGGGGAGAGGGCAAGAAGGAAGACCAGGGAGCAGGGAGAATTGGTGTGCTCCCACCTAATGGGCACAAGGTAAGGGTATATGGCACACCTCCTGTGTGAGGGACACAGCTACAATAGGGACTTTAATATTGTAACCTAATCAATTGTACCCTCTTATTAATCTGAAATAAAAGGAAAAAAAGGAGGTGAGGGTGTCTGGTGGTCCAGTGCTGGCATTATCTATGACAACCTCATGAGCCCCCATAAATGAATTACAGAAGATATCTACTGCAAGCAATTGGATGAAATGATGAGTTTGCTTATGCTTAAACAGCTGACATTGGTCAATAGAGACAGGCCAATATTCTAGTAAGGCAGTGCTCAACCATGTGTCACATAAACAACACTGGTCAAACTAGAGAATCTGGACTTAGAAACTCTGTCATCCACCATATTCACCAGACCATGGACCAACAGACTACCATGTCTTCTAGGCTTGGGACACTTCTTGCAAGGAAAAATATTCTAATTGCAACAAGCTGTGGAATGTCCTTTGTGAGTTCATCACCATTTGCTGTCTATTCTTTTTTGCTGCTGACATCAGCACGTTACTATTAAGATGGCAAAACTGTATTGATAGTTTAGGGACATACTTTGGTTAATTGTACTGCTTCTTGTTTGAGATAAAATAAACTAAACTTTTGATGAAAATTCATAGTAATTGGATGGAACTGGAGACCATTATCCTAAGTGAAGTATCTAGATAATGGAAAAATAAATACTACCTGTACTGTCTAATAATTTGGAACTAATTCATGGGAACAAAAAGAAGTTAAAATTGTTGGAAATCAAGAAAGGGGTGTAACATGATGGGGGAAGGGGTAAAAACCTATCTAACAGCTACAATAAACACTAACCATGTGACAGGCACACTTACATCCCTGACTAGAGCATTATATAAGCTATCCATGTAACAAAAACAGCTGTATCCCCTCATTATATTGAATTTTTTTTTTTGAGACAGAGTCTCACTTTGTTGTGCTCAGTAGAGTGCCATGGTGTCACAGCTCACAGTAACCTCCAACTCTTGGGCTCAGGTGATCCTCTTGCCTCAGCCTCCTGAATAGCTGGGACTACAGGCACCCACCACAATACCTGGCTATTCATTAAATATTTTTAGAAAGAAATGTTATTACATATATACATATAGAGTATTATATAACCATAAGAGAGAATAAAGTCCAGTCATTTGCAACAACATGAAAGGAAACAGAGAACACTGTGTTAAGTAAAGTAATCCAAAACCAGAAAGACAAATCCTGCGTGTTCTCACTCATATGTGGGAACTAAGTATTAAAACAATTGATTTTAGGAGACAGTGAGTAGAATAATGGTTACCAACAGCTGGGAAAGGTAACAGAATGTGGGGGATAAAGTGTGAATGGCTAATGCATGCCAAAACATAATTAGTTAGAATGTAAAATATGTAATAACCTAACAAAGTGACTATAGTCAACAATAAGTATGGTATACTTTAAACCACAAAAGATCAGAATTAGAATCTTCCTATACAAAGAAATGGTAAATATCTGACATGATGAATACCGCAATTATCTTGATTTGATTAATGCACATCATATACTTGCATCAAAACATCACATAAACCCTACATATATATATACAACTATTATATACCTATAATAATTCAAAATAAAATATTCTTATAAAAATAACAATATACTACATATGTAATGCTAGTTTTTACTCAACCCATACATATTAAAATGTTCATATTTTTCGGAATATGGAAGTATTAATATAATATAGAGTATCTTTGGGCATAGAAATAGATGCAAAATAAGAATAAAGAGAAAAAACAAAATTATTAGTTGTATTTTTTAAGTACTTTAAATTAGAATTTCCTAGGCAGTAGCCACATACACTGAGGCTGGCAGGTTTGATCCTGGCCTGGGCCTGCTTAACGACGACAATTGCAACAAGAAATTGCCAGGCATTGTGGCAGTAGTCCCAGCTACCTGGGAGGCTGAGGCAAGAGAATATCCTAAACCCAAGAGTTTGAGATTGCTGTGAACTGTGATGCCATAGCACTCTACCAAGGGTGACATAGTGAGACTCTGTCCCCCAAAAAAATATAAAAATAAAATAAATTTCCGGGCATAGAATTTTCTGTATTTAGAAAAAATACATGTAAATACAGGGCAGCCAAACACAGCCACACATGAACATTTTTCCCTTCCTTCTCCTCCTTCTCTCTTCCTAAGACAAAAGAGACACAGGATTGGGCTAGCCCCACTCCCAGAAGTTTGCACCAAAGACTCTGAGCAAGCTATAGAATTTTCCTACTTGCTATGGTCCTATATAAAAGCGGTTTCTAACTGCCCCCTGAGTACAAATCCATATTTGCCCAGGCAGTTCTCTGTCCCTTTCATTAAAGTTGGCCTGAACCAGGGCAGCGCCTGTGGCTCAAAGGAATAGGGTGTCAGCCCCATATGCCGGAGGTGGCAGGTTCAAACCTAGCCCAGGCCAAAAACTACAAAAAAAAAAGAAAAAGTTGACCTGAACCTTTCCTGGTCTTTTCTCTGGGTACACCACTTATACCTTTCAATATATATTTAAAACAATCTTTAATCTGAAGGTTTTATAAGCTTGAGACATTAGGTACAGCCTTAAATAATACCCTTAATGCTTAGTATTCAACTAAGATGTCTATCAGATCTCTCACGCTATAATATTAACATATATTAACATTACAAAGATGTCTGATTCTTTGCTGGCCAGTGTTTTTATTTTTTTAATAAACCATTGTAAAAAAGTCAGAAGACAAGGCTATCAAACTATATTAGGGGGATGCTAATGAGAACAATAGAATCAAATATCTCAACATCCTTGTAAGACAAGCCAAATTACTAGAGTGAAATTTAATGGAGATAAAGGTAAACATTCTACTAAGCCTCTGAAAATCAAATGCACAAAGACACTATCATTAAGATATTAAGTAATTACCATTTATGTACAAAAAGCCTAGACAAAAGCTGACATTAAGCTCAGTATGAGTTCATATGAGTACATGAAAATAGCAAATTCAATCTTAGACTGTACTATTAGAAATTCAGTATATAAATAAAAGAGATAACAGCCTAACTGGGTTTTATGTTGATCACATGCAAGTATAAGGTATTATTTCTATTTATGAACAATATATTAAGTGAGGCCCATCAAAAACAATACCTAAAAACAGGTTCAAAGAAAAATAACAAAGAAAACCTAAAAAATATACTAAAGCTGTCATCACATAAGAGAAAGAATGCAACATGAAAAGTAGGCTACCAGGGACAGAGAGCAGACCCAAGACAATCGCCAGAGAAGGGAACTCATTTCAATGGCCTCTTTTGAGAGGCAGTGAATTCCTAGTTCTTAACACAGCTAGAAAACCCAGGTTTCCTTCATGTGGGCAAGGACTGCCCAAGTAAGCTGACCTTATTGTGGAGAAGAGTCTAGAATAAACACTTTATTCAAGGAAACAGGGATCCCTGTATTCTACAGTTTTCTTACCCCACTCCCAGATTGTTCAAAGGTCCAAGCTTCTTAAGATTACTTCTTGAGAGACCAAGGAATTCTTGCCCTCTCTGGAGGGAGTGGAGTTCTGCTAGTCTGTTTTCAGTTTCACACATGGATCCATCTCCCACAGCCATTGCTCCTCAAGTTCTCCGAGACCATATTGAACTCAGACAGTGCCAAATGAAAGATTTTCCCAAGAGGGTTTTAGTCTACCCAGGATTATATTCAAGGCAACAGTGTATCAGCCCCTATGTTTAGATTCCTCACAACTCTACCTGGCAGTTTTTACCCACTTCCCCTATCCCTTGCCAAGGTTTTGAAATTGAGGGTGAATCTCCTTAACTCTACTGTCCTCTTTCAATTTCATCTCCCACTTTGCTCCACATATCAGAAAAAATAATCTTATTCCTGGTGTGACACGGTGAACTTGCCTTGTGTCAAACCTTTCCTTTTTTTAATTTATAACTTTTTGTTATAGTTGTTGTTTTTTAAATCTGTGCCTCAGAATTCCTAGATTACCTTTGTATGTATAAATCTCAACATCAGAAGTGGGAGGGAAACACGTTCTTTCTCTCTTCCTCAATAAGGTCAGACTCTTAGAAATAAAGCACCCAAGTGAAAACCAAAAAAAAAGAAAAGAAAACACTTCACCTTTAGTTTATTTTCATATTAGGGATTTTAGAAATTCAAGAAGTAGCTCCCCTCACTCTTGATTATACTCTATCCTTTCAGTAAACCAGTGAATCCCATTGATTCAATGACTAAATAAGTAGTAATAGGAAAAGCAGGAACTAACAATTACTGGAAATATTAGACATATATTTTAAATATACAAAGAAGTTGAATTACAGCAAATGGTTTACATCTGCTGAGGCATCTATAATACCTTTTTATTAACTATAAACATGTTAAATTACATTAGTTGATTTGTGCAATGTTACATATAAAAGGCAACTCTACACTCTTGAAATAATCACAGTTGGTCATGATATATGACTTTGTGCATTGCAATCTTAAATTATTATTTAGTTTAGAATTTTTGCCTCTTTTTTCTTAATTCTCATAACAACAATATAGGTCTGATTTTGTTATTCCCCTTTCCTGTATGATAAATCTGTGAAATATAAGTAAGTAATTTACTTAAGATCACAAAGCAAGAAAGTGCAGTACTACAGTTTTACCTAGATATATCTGATTCCAAGACTTAGGTCCTTCCCACTATAGTGCACATAAATCAGCATTTTACTGATTCTAGAAATATCAAGGAAGAATTATAGCAGATTCCTCACATAAGACATTCATAGCATGTCCAAATTCTATTTTTTCCTGTATCCTCATAATATCACAGCACATGTCAAATGAATTAGACAACAGACTGGCCAATGCAAACACCATGGACAGTGACCTTTTAAATTCTGGTTCTCTTACTAACCAGTCATGTAATTTTAGCCTCTCTGAGCCTCATTTTTTAAAATCTAAATGATGAAGCTAAGACTTCTAGTTTATAGTTTGGCATGTAAGAAACTTAAATACCATCACTCCATTCTGACAAGTAAACTAAAAAATCAACAACTCTTCTTAAATTCATCAGAAAAGTGAAGTCACAGACCATACTACTGCCCTGAAAATCTGAGAGACAGATGGGCCAATATAGACTAATACAACTTAGCAGAACAGGGGTCCAAATGAAGAAACCTCCATGAGAATCAGTACTGGGTAGGAAAACTTGAAATATAACTAATAAATTACTGGAGCTTCACTGTGGTCAGCCTAAGGGATAATAAACTGGAGGGGGATCAAGTTATGGAGAGAGAACCCCACACTTTTGTCAGTTTTACTTCCAGAAAATCTACCAGATCCTCACAGAACATATTGTAGAAAAATTCCTTCATACTTCCCTGAAGAGGAAAGGGAAAGGTAACCATTTTGAAACATGGCAATATATTCTACTCTTAATAAGGCCTTCCCTCAAGAAAAATTATTTTATCAGAGTCTAAACGTGACTAATAACTGAAAAGTGCTAGTGATGTTCACACCCTGGGGCAGGTCACCCAAAGACTAAGGCCTAATCTTGAGGCTATGGAATGCTCCCCTCTGCCTCACATTTTATGTTGAATAAAAGGGGGAGAGTAGGCAACCTTGTCTAATTCCAATTCTAAGTGGAAATGCTATCAATTTTTATCCATTCAATATGATGTTGGCTGTGAGCTTGTCTTAAAAGGCCTTTATAATTTTGAGGTATGTCCCATCTATACCAATTTTGTTTTCTTATCATAAATGGGTGCTGAATTTTGTCAAATATTTTTCATCTATTAAAAGTATTATATGGTCTTTGTTTATGTGGTGAATTACATTTTAGATTTGCATATTTTGAACCATTCTTGCAACTCTAGGATGAAGCCCACTTGATCATGATGACTGGGAAGTCTTATCTAAAGGCCAACAAACATACAAAAAAAGTTCAACATATTTTATCATCAGATAAATGCAAATCAAAACTACAATGAGGGGAAGCACCTGTGGCTCAGTGAGTAGGGCACTGGCCCCATATACTGAGGGTGGTGGGTTCAAACCTGACCCCGGCCAAACTGCAACAAAAAAAAAGCCAGACGTTGTGGCAGGCACCTGTAGTCCCAGCTACTCAGGAGGCTGAGGCAAGAGAATCGCCTAAGCCCAAGAGCTGGAGGTTGCTGTGAGCTGTGACGGCACAGCACACTACTGAGGGTGACAAAGTGAGACTCTGTCTCTAAAAGAAAAAAAAAACTACAATGATATTGGTGCTTATCAAAAAGTCCCAAAACAATAAGTGCTGATGAGGATACAGAGAGAAAGGAAAACTTGCATACTACTGGTGGAACTGCAAATTAGAATAATCTCTATGGATAGTCATATGGATCTACCTCAAAGAAGTAAAAGTAGACCTATCATTTGATCCAGCCATACCACTACTACATATTTATCAAAGGAGAAAACGACAACAAAAAAAGATATTTTATCATAAAGAAACTTGCACTTGAATATTTATGGCAATCCAATTCACAACTGCAAAGATGTGGAAATAATCCAAGTGCTCATCAATATGTGAGTGGATTAATAAAATGTAGTATATGTATACCATGGACTATTGCCCAGACTGGAAAAAAAAAAAGGTGATGTAGTATTGTTTGTAGCAACCTAGATGGAACTAGAGACCATTCTTTTAAATGAAGTATTACAAGAATGGAAACACAAACACCACATGTACTCAATTACTAGATTAGGAGTAGGCAATCAACACTTATGCGAACATATGGAAGTAAAACAGAAATCAAGTAGGTGGGAGGAAGGGTTGGGTAGATTAACACCTAACTGGTACAAGGCACACATTCTGGTGATGACACACCTATAACTTTGACTTAAAATATACAAAAGCAAGTTATGTAACCAAAACATGTGTACCTGTATAATATTCTGAAATTTTAAAAAGAGTGAACCTTAATAAAATCTATTTACTTTGAGTGATAATGATTTGTCAATGTAGGTTCATCTTGTACTACTGTGTTCCAGGATGTTCACAGGTGGTAAAACTGTGTATGTGTGGGGGCAGAGGGCAAATGGGAAATCTTTGTACATTCTGCTCAATTTTTCTGTAAATCTAAAACTGCTATAAAAATAAAGTTTATTTCAAAAATGAAGCTAAGAGAATTTACTCTTTAGGTGGCGGTGAGAATTACAACCAACATGTAAGAATGGAATTCAAGGTCTAGCTGGTGCATAATAGCTACCACTAAATGTGAGCATGACCGGTATTCTGTGCTAAATTGACCTTTCCATACATTCCCCTTCCCCTTGATTCATATTTATAGGAGATGTGAAACCTCCTTCAGAGAAAGCTTCCTCTAGATTCCAGACTTCCCCATATCTAAGTAGTATCCAGTTGAATTTTTTTCCATCAAAATTAGGTATTGGTTTATTCTTTTTCCTCTTTATCATGGATCACAATGGTAGTAAAGACTCATGCCTTGACAACTAATTGAGGAAGCCGCTCTCATCTGTAATCCCTGCCTGAGAACTGGAAAGGCTGTTATTTGAAAGTTAAATGTCTTGACTATTAGTTGGTATTAATTTAAAAAACAGGTTGCATTTTCTGGTAGTCCCTCCATGACCCTGGGAAAGTTATCAAATTTCTCTGTACCTCTGTTCCCTCCCTTTTATAATGAGGTCATGATACTGCCCTCAGGAATAAAAGAAGAAAGCAGTAAGACACTAATTGCATGTGGGGACTCTGAAAAAGAGACTGAGAAATTATCTGCCAGGCATGGTAACCCCAAGAGCTTAACAAAATCCCTAGAAGTGTCATAACTTTCTCTACATGTAACATTCTAAACTTCCTGTCTCACTGCAATGTTTAATAGCAGTCAGTGAAAAGATAATGTGCTTTTGAATTTGACAGACCTGTCACTTCCTATATGACCTTGGGTATATAACTTCCCTGAGCTTTGGTTTCCTTATTTGCAAAATGGTAAAAATAATACTGATTCCTTTGGATTTCCATGAGTATTAAAGAAGAAATACAGTGGTTGTATTATCTTCAGTATTTATCATTCTTTCCTATAAAACTGAAATCAGAGGGCCTGCAGGTGTTTTGTTCTTTTGTTCTACATTGGTTTTTATTTTGTTTTGAGGGGGGCAGTTCACAGAAAGGTGAGCAGGCAGGATACTGAAGGACTATCTCCAAGATGGCAGCCAAAGCAGTTTTCAAAAAAAGAGGTGATGAGTTCATAAAGTCAGAAGAACAAGCAGCAGTTAAAGAAATGCTCAGCAGAAGGATTACACACTGGTCTTCAAACATGGTGGTAAGAATTTTCTCTCAGAAAACTTCCAATTCAGAAGCTTAGTGATGCTAGGTCACTTCCTATGGTAGGGTAAATAATGCCCCCCAAGTATATCCAGGTCCTCATCCCTGGGATCTGTTAATGTTATGTTATATGGCAGGAAGGATTTTGTCAGTGTCATTATGATAAAGATCTCAAGATGGGGAGAGAGAATGCTTTCTAAAGTTAGCCTGTAATACACGTGCATAATTGATTGCATTTGTTTTAGCTGGGGCTTAATATGAATTGTCAATATCAATAGAAAAGCTCGTATTGATGTCTTTAAAATTTAAATCCACCTCTTTTTTTTAAAACCTGAGATGAATATTTTTTCTTTCATTTGTTTGCAATGATAAATCCAAACAATAGATTTCAGATTTTATGGCTTGGGTTAAAATACTATTTGCATGAGCAAATATGCAAAACCAGTTAAATGTATTCACATATTTTCCCCAATGGAATTCTTGTCCTGCAAGTTCCAGCTCCTTTAGACTGGCTTTCAAGGCCTGCTGTGATCCGAAATATACCTTATCATACCCTGTTTGACATCTTATACCCTAGACTGTCAAACTAGTTGCAGTTCCTTAAATGCTCCCTAAATTTATTTCCTTATTTTTGCAAACATTATATTTTCTCCTTGAAAGGTTCTCTCTTCTCTCCATCAAACCCCCAGGAGTAAAGCAGAAAATGCCTATTGACTCTTTAGGTCCAAATATGAAATATAGTCAGTTCCATGAGCTTTCTCTGGACACCCTCCATTGTGTTCCTCCATATTATACAAACATGGTTAATCCTGGTTCTCCTTCACTTAGTGCAGTGAACTATTTCAATACTACTGGCCAATAATAGGGACAGACAGCGAAGTCTAAGAAGAAGGTTGCCACCTCATAGAGTGGTGCACATACATATTTTGGTTTTATTTTAAAATGCACTTAATGAAGGATAATGCTGCTTGATCCTAGTGTTTATTTCCTTGGTCCCTTCATTCAGAGTCTACTGTTCTACCAGTTAATATTCTTGCCTGAACTCTTTTTCCATAAAATTGCACTTGTATCTACATTTTTTTCAGACTTGCTAACAATTCATTTTATTTTTGCTGAGTAACATTGTCAGCTGCCACCTATTCCTACAAAATAGATTTCTCCACCAATTCCTCCTTTGCTCAAGATCTCACACTCAGCATTTTTCTACATGCCTTTCTAAAATTTTTTTAAATAAAATATTACCTCAGTATTTTCAATATGCTTATGATCTGATCTGCAATCTTATAATTTCTCATTTTTTAATAATTTGCCATTAATACCCTAATCATTGGTCCAAACGTCAATTATGACTTACAAATGTAGATTGGTCCATATATAACATTATAATATGTGATACTGAAAATTCTTCTATGTATGATGATCTTTATCCCATTTCATGTTACCTGTTTTATTTTTGAGTTATTGTTAATTCATGGATCTTTTTTTTTTAAAGTCTCTTGATTATAATCACTGCTTCTCATTTTCAAATTATTACTATTCGGCAACTGAGAATCCTCTTTTTCAGGCTGATTTTTTTTCTAAAACACGATGATTTAAATTCATCTTGATACTTTTTGCTACAAGATGTAAAATTAATTCATCTCAAAAAGATATAGTTCTTCCATAGAAAATGGTATCACTGGCCAAAATCCAGATGAGAGGTGGACATTACAATGTTGCACACCATTGTCGGCAGGTAGCTGGGTGGAATAGAGGAGGAGAAACTGCTGCTTTTCTCTTTCTGGATAAAGGGTGACTCCTTTAAAAGGAAGAGTCATTCCATAAGTTTATGTTGATGTTTCACAATGATCATAATTTCTTTTCACTTTACTTCAAAATAAGAAAGTGTAAAATCCATTATATCTTTCTATAAGGCTCCAGTTTTGTCCTCTAGCATCGAGGCTCTGTCCTAGAGAGAAGCTCTATCCAATAAAGCTTCCTACAATGATGGGTGGGTTCTGTAATATAGAATACTGTCATCCAAAACAGTAGCCAGAAATCACAAAGAAGGGGATTCTGGGAAGATGGCCGACTGGTAGCAACCCTTGGCAGAGGCTCCTGAGCAGAGGAAGAAAAAGTAGATGGAATCATACTCTATGAAGCCAAAGGTGGGGAGCTGAGCCAAGAAAGAAATTCAGCAAGCTGTAACTCCAAGGAAGAGCATAAAATAAACAAACTACAGGTATAAAGCCTATCAACTAGCAGATGGGAGACCCCTCCCCAAGCAAGAGGCCTGCTGAAGGCTATATGCAAACAAGCAGGAAACAAAAGACCTTTCCTTTTACCTCACTGGAGAGAGCCACTAAACTCCAGGTCTCTTTCTCCAGGAGGTCCCACTTATGAACCTAGACACTGCCCTGCCAGGTATAAAATTGAACAGATATTTTCCCCCACAAGTCCAAACTTCCAGTCCACCCTTTCCCCCTCACATGGCAGTCTGAAATTCTGCCCCCTGCAGAGCACAGAGTGTTTGATCTTGTCCTGAGAGATCTGGGCATAGTGTGGATGGCCAACCATCAGGACAGAATCTGTGACTAACAGGGAAGAAAGAGGGTATGGGAAGAAAGGGACACTCAGCAGGAGGAGGAGCAGTCCCCTGGTTTTGACTATGCATAGCCAGTGGTAGTGCTGGCCCTCTGTTCAGGCTGTGTCTGGTGGGATGAAGTACAAAACCTCTGTCTCTGACAGCACCCACAGCAGGAGAGTGGTTGCCCTGTGTAGACTGAATTTGCCAGACAGGGATGATCCCCAGCCCCTATAGGGCCTGAGAACAGAGGCTTGCTAGACATGAGCTGAGACCTGAGAGCAAGGGCATGGGTCCCCTCTCTCCAGCAGGGCTGGTGAGCAGAGGCTTACCAGGTGAGGACTGAGACCTGTAGGTGGGGCCCAGTGCCCTGACTCCAACAGAGCCTACAAATACAGGCTTTCCAGGCAGTGGACTAAGACTGGCAGGTGGGGGCATAGTCCCCTGACTCCAACTGGTCTGGAAAGCAGAGGCTAGCTGAATGGGGACTGAGACTGGGGGGGAAGACCCCTGACTCCAACTGGGCCTGTGAGCAGAGAAGCAGACAACAGTGTGGACTGAGTCTGGCGGATGGGAGTGTGGATCCCTGGCTCCAATGGTGCTGTTGGAGACCGTTGAATCCCTCTCTGTTGAACAGGGTTTGCACTGCATGAGACAATTTAATTGGAACCTATGTCTGGGGCTGTCCACTCAGGGACATTCTGAGGTTGACCTTCAAAGTTCTATAATGGAAAAGAACTGAAAGGTTCAAAGTTGTTCACCACAGCTGTTTGTACCACTTCCCAATCAAGATTTAAACCTAATACTGTGGTTTCTTAGGATAGGGTAGAGTTTGGCTGATATCAAAACAGAGCTAGCTTGCACAGTCTCACAAAGTAGGTCCTCAGAGTCTCCAGCCAAAACTCTGAAAGGCACCTTTGTAAGATTGCAGGAGATAAGCCACAATTACAAAGCCTAGCACTTTGGTAAGCACTTCTCTACTACCTAGGAACCCCAATTCAATCTCACCCTACCAGTTCTAATAACCAAACGGTGGAAAATAAACATGGTGCAGACCCAACAGAAGAACTCTGGCGACATGAATAACCAGAGTAGATCAACCCCCCTACCAAGAAATGACAAAGGAGATACAACTGAAGATGCCATGCATAGACAAATGGCAGCAATGTCAGAAATCAAATTCAGAATATGGATAGCAAATAAGATAAATAGAATGGAAGAAAAGATAGAAATTGAATTCCAAAGAGTAGTTCTAAAGTTGTCTCAAGAAATTAATGAATCCAAAGACAAAGTCACCAAAGATATGGACATAATGAGAAAAGAAATAGCAGAGCTCAAGGAAATGAAAAAGTTGGTTGAGAAGCTCCAAAATACAGTAGAATCCCTCAGTAATAGAGTTGACGGGGAATAGAAAGGATCTCTGAAACTGAAGACAAAGCTTTTGAATGTTCCCAAACACTCAAAGTGGCAGACAAATGGAGAGCAGAAACTGATCATTCCCTGAAAGATTTGTGGAATCACTCCAAAAGGTCAAACATTCATCTTATAGGAATTCCTGAAGGAGAAGAGGATGGTCCTAAGGGTACAGATGCTTGGAGGAAATTTTGGAGAAGAATTTTCCCAAACATCGCAAGAGATACAGAACTTCAGAGAACAGACAGTTTCAGAACCCCAGCAAGACTCAATCCAAATAAAGCATCTCCTAGACACATTGTGATTAGCTTTGCCAAAGTTAAGACAAAGGAGAAAATTCTGCAAGCATCCAGATGTAAGAAAAGCAACACCTACAATGAGAGAAGTATCAGAATGACTGTAGATCTCTCAGTTGAAATGTTTCAAACCAGAAGAAGATAGTCATTGGACCTTCAACCTCCTAAAATAAAACAATTTCCAGCCCAGGGTCCTGTATCCAGCTGAACTGAGTTTCATTTGTGATGGAGAAATCAAATACTTTAATGACATAGACATGTTGAAGAAATTTGCCATAACTAAACCAGCTCTCCCAGATATTCTCAGACCCATCCTCCACAATGACCAGTGCAATGCTCAACCTCCAAAGTAAACTCATCCAGAAATTTTTGAACAAAACTCAACTTCCACAGTGGTGAAAGGATTAAAAATGTCCACTGGATATCCAAAAATCATGACACACAAAACACAACCAGGCTTATCAATTCTCCCAATTAATGTTCATAAACTCAGACCAGATATCTGCTGAATACAAGAATCTCACCTTACCTTAAAGGGTAAAAATAGACTCAGGGTGAAAGGATGGACTTGTATAATACAGACAAATGGAAACCAGAAAAAAGTAGGGGTTGCAATTTTAGTAGCAGATACAATTGGCTTTAAAACCAACAAAGATAAAGAAAGATAAGGAAGGTCATTACATATTTGTCAAGGGAAACAGCCAGCATGAAGAAATTTCTATAATTAACATTTACTCCCTACCAGAATGTTCCTCAATTCATAAAGCAGACTCTAATGGATATGAACAATTTGATATCTTCCTGCACTATAATAGTTGGATATTTTAACATCCCTTTGACAGTTTTGGATAGAGCCTCCAAGAAAAAACTAAACAAAGAAATATTAGACTTAAACCTGACCCCTAGAACAAATGAACTTTACAGACCTCTGCAGAACATTTCACCCTAATAAAACTGAATATATGCTTTTCTCATCAGCACACAGGTCATCCTCCAAAATAGATCATATCCTAGGACACAAGTCTAACCTCAGCAAATTTAAAAGAATAGAAATTATTTTCTTGTATCTTCTCAGACCACCATGGAATAAAAGTTGAACTCAACAGCAACAGGAATCTTCATACTCAAACAAAATCATGGAAACTAAATAATCTTAGGCTGAATGATAGCTGAGTCAAAGAGAAGATTAAGATGAAAATCACCAAATTTTTAGAACAAAATGATAATGAAGACACAAATTATCGAAACCTGTGGGATACTGTAAAGGTAGTCCTAAGAGGGAAATTTATAGCATTGGAAGCCTTCATCAAGAAAACAAAGAGAGGAAGCCAACAACTTAATGGATCATCTCAAGCAACTGGAAAAGGAAGAACATTCCAACCCAAAACCCAGCAAAAGAAAAGAAATAACCAAAATTACAGCAGAATTAAATGAAATAAAAACAAAAGAATCATACAGAAGATCAATGAAACAAAAAGTTGGGTTTTTTAAAAGATTAACAAAATTGATTAACCTTTGGCCAACCTAACCAGAAATAGAAAAGTAGAATCTCTAATATCACCTATCAGAAACAACAAAGGAGAAATAATAACAAACACTTCAGAAATTCAAAAAATCCTTAATGATTGCTATAAAAATCTCTATTTCCAGAAATATGAAAATCTGAAGGAAATGGACCATTACCTGGAAGAATGCTGCCTTCCTAGACTCAACCAGAAAGAATTAGAAATCTTGAATAGGTCTATATTAAGCACTGAAGTAACATCAACAATACGAAATCTCCCAAAAAAGAAACTGAGACCAGGTGGCTTCACATTCAAATTCTATCAAACCTTTCAAGAGGAATTAGTACCTATATTATACAACATTTTCCAAAGCATAGAAAAAGAAGGCATACCTCCCAACACATTCTATGAAGCAAATATCACCCTGATACCCAAACCAGGAAAGGATCCAACAAAGAAAGAAAATTATAGATCAATATCATTAATAAATATTGATGCAAAAATATTCAATAAGATCTTAGCAAACAGAATTCAACAACACATCAAAAAAATTATGCACCATGATCAAGTTGATTTTATTCCAGGGTTACTGGGTTAGTTCAACATATGCAAATCTATAAATATAATAGATCACATCAATAAAATAAAAAACAAAGACCATATGATTCTCTCAATTGATGCAGAAAAAGTCTTTGATAATATCCAGCATCCTTTCACAACCAGAATACTTAAGAAAATAGGCATAGGAGAGACATTTCTTAAACTGACAGAGGCCATCTACAGCAAACCCATAGCCAATATCATATTGAATTGTGTAAAATTGAAAACATTTCCACTCAGATGAGAAATGAAGCAATGATGCCCACTGTCTCCACTGCTATTCAATATAGTAATGGAAGTCTTAGCCATCACAATCAGGCAAAAGAAGGTGATAAAAGGCATTTAAATAAGGTCAGAGGAAATCATACTCTCAATCTTCACTGATGATATGATCTTATACCTGGAAAATCCCAGAGACACAACTTCAAAAGTCTTAGAAGTGATCAAGGAGTACAGCAGCATCTCAGGATACAAAATCAATACTTACAAGTCAGTAGCTTTTATATATGCCGACAATAGTCAAGCTGAAAATATAGTCAAAGACTCTGTCCCTTTTACAATAGTGCCAAAGAAGATGAAATATTTGGGAATTGACCTAAAAAAGGACATGAAATATCTCTATAAAGAGAACTATGAAACTCTGAGAAAAGAAATAGCTGAAGAGATTCACAAATGAAAAAACATACCATGGTCATGGTTAGGAAGAATCAATGTTGTTAAAATGTCCATATTACCCAAAACAATCTACAGATTTAATGCAATCCCTTATAAAGCACGATTGTCATACTTTAAAGATCTTGAAAAAATAGTACTTCATTTTATATGGAATCAGAAAAAAGCTCAAATAGCAAATACATTACTCAGAAATAAGAACAAATCAGGAGGTATCACATTACCAGACTTCAAGCTATACAATAAATCTATAGTGATCAAAACAGCATGGTACTGGCACAAAAACAGAGCAACAGATTTATGGAACAGAGTAGAAAACCAAGAGATGAACCCTGCTACTTATCATCATTTGATCTTCAACAAGGCTATCAAAAATATTTAGTGAGGGAAAGACTCCCTACTTAACAAATGGTGCTGTGTGAACTGGCTGGCAACCTGCAATAGACTGAAACTGGACCCCCACCCTTTCACCATTAACAAAAATCAATTCTCACTGGATAAAATATTTACAATAAGACATGAAATTATAAAAATACTAGAAGAGAGTGCAGGGAAAACACCTGAAGAAATTGGCCTGGGAGAATAGTTTATGAGGAGGATCCCCTGGGCAATTGAAGCAACACCAAAAATACATTTCTGGGATCTGATCAAACTAAAAAGCTTTTGAACAGCCCAGAGTACAGTAAGTAAAGCAAACAGACAACCTTCAGAATGGGAGAAGATTTTTGCAGGTTACGCTTCCATCAAAAGGTCTGATAACTAGAATCTACAGAGAACTCAAACTAATCAATAAGAAAAGAATGAATAACCACATTTCTATGTGGGCAAGAGACATGAACAGAAACTTTTCTGAGGAAAACAGATGCATGGCCTACAAACACAAGAAAAATGTTCATCATCCTTTATCATCAAAGAAATGCAAATCAAAGCCACTTTGAGATATCTAACTCCAGTAAGACTAGCCCACATCACAAAATCCCAAAACTAAGATGTTTGTGTGGATGCAGAGAGAAGGGAACACTTCTTCACTGCTGGTGGGAATACAAGCTAATGCAACCTTTTTGGAAAGAAATTTGGAGAACACTCAAGGAACTAAAAGTAGACCTACCATTTGATCCTGCAATTCCTCTACTAGGTATATACCCAGATGATCAAAAATTATTTTACAACAAAGACATTTGCAACAGAATATTTATTGCAACCCAAATCATAATAGCCAAGACATGGAAACAGCCCAAGAGCCCATAGACCCATGAATAGATTACCAAATTGTGGCATATGTACACCATAGAATACTATGCAGCCATAAAAAAAATGAGAGACTTCACATCTTTTATGTTTATCTGGATGGAGCTGGAACATATTCTTCTTAGTAAAGTATCTCAAGAATGGGGGTAAAAAGTATCCAATATACTCAATACTACCATGAAATCCATATATAACCACATATACACTTATACAAATGGCAAAGCATAACTATAGTCCAGAAAGCAGAAAGGAAGAGGAGAGAGAGGGGAGGGGGATATGGGAGCAGGGAAGGTATTTGGGGGGACCTCACCTAATGTGCATGATGCAATGGTACATTTCAAAACTATTAAGAAATGAGTATAATTGTGATAGATGTGTTACTTAGTTCAATGTAAGCATTTCACATTGTATATCGAAGCAGTACCCTGACCCCCATAAATCCATCAATGTACAATGTTATGATTTAATAAAAAAATAATAATAATAAAATAAAAATAAAAACAAAACAATAGCCACTAACCACATGTGGCTAACCAGTATGTGAAATATGGTTAGTGCAAATACAGAAGTGAATTTTTAAAAATTGTAAGTAATTTTTTTTTTTTTTGTAGAAACAGTCTCACTTTATCATCCTTGGTAGAGTGCTGTGGTGTCACACAGCTCACAGTAACCTCCAACTCCTGGGCTCAGGTGATTCTCTTGCCTAAGCCTCCCAAGTAGCTGGGACTACAGGCGCTCCCCACAACGCCCGGCTATTTTTTGTTGCAGTTTGGCTGGGGTCAGGTTTGAACCCACCACCCTCAGTATATGGGACCAGCACCTTACCGCCCCAAAGGGTACTGAGCCACAGGTGCCGCCCAAAAAATTGCAAGTAA
>CAUYQV010002017.1:0-19917 GCA_963574575.1 Galagoides demidoff | reverse complement strand
ATCCCCACAATATCATTCTCTTCACCCATCCTCCCCCCTCCCCTCCCCCTCCCCTCCCCCTCCCCTTTCCCCATAGTCTAGGGCTCCATTTGGATTGTAGCTTTCTTAAGATAGCTAACAATTAGTTTCATAAGTTGATGGAACTATTGAAGTAAAGCTGCTTATAATATTCCCTTATTATCTGTTAATAGCTGTAAAAACTGTAGTGATGTCACAGCTCTCGTCTCTGATATTCCTGTCTTTTTTCCTGATTATTCTGTTGAGAAGCTTATCATTTTTACTGATATTCTCAACAAACCAGCACTTGCTTTCAGTGACTTTCTCTATTTTTTTAACCTACTTAATTGATTTTTGCTCTGATATTTATTTTTCCTGTCTTCTGCTTACTGTGAGTCTTCTTGCTTCTTTTTGGGGGAGACGGGTTAGTTTCTTAAGTTAAAAGCTGAGGATATTGATTTGAGGCTTTTTTTCTTACAAGCCTTTATGCTGTAAAATCCCAAGTGAGTACTGCTTTTGATACAGGACTTTTCACTTTCATTCAACCCCAAACAATTTCTCCTTTCCCTTTTTATTTCTTCTTTGACTCATAAGTTATTCTGAAGTTATTTAGTTACCAACTATTTGAGGATTTCTGTATTGATTTCATAATTAATTCCATTGTGGTCATAAACACACTTTGTATGACTTTAGTCCTTTTAAATCTATCAACACTCATTTTATGGCTCAGAATATGATCTACCTTGATGTGTGTTCCAGATGCACTTGAAAGGAACATCTTATTTTGCTGCTGTTGGGTAGAATGTCCTATAAAGAGCAATGAGGTCAAAGTTGTTGATTGGATTGCTACCTTCTTCTACATACTTAATTATATTCTGTCTTCTTGTGTCATCCATTACTGAGAGAAGGCTAATGAAATTTTGGACTACAATTATGGATTTGTCTATTTCTCCTTAAAGCTCTATATTTCTGCTTCATATATTTTGAAGCTCTATTATCAGACACATAAATGTTTAGTACTATTGTCTTCCTAATATAGTGATCCTTTATCATTATGGAAAGATTTTCTACATCCCTGAGAATATTCTCTGTCTGTAATATACCTTTTCTTATACTGATATTGTTACCCCCAAATACCTCTAAATATTCTTGAGCTTTGTTTTGGAATGCAGTCAAATTATTGGGATCAGGTTGGTCTTTTGGGGTCTTCTTTTAAGATTTGTTAGGCAAGATCAGAGCACTACTCAATCTAGGGCTATGTATTTCCCATGAATAAGGTATGGTTTTTCAGAGCACGCTACCCAATACTCCATCAATTAAGAGCTTTCCAGCCTAGCTGGTGGGAACAAGCACTGTCACCAACCCTGTATGAGATATGAGTACTGCCTCCTCTAATCCTTTTGGGTGGTTCTTCCTTCATAACCAGGTAGCTTCTTCACCTGCATGTGCTGACCATCATTCAGCTTTACACTTCAGGTACTCTGTGAGCATCTCTGCAGTTCTCTCTGTGGCTCTCTCCTCTCCAAAACTCTGTCCTAAAAACTCTAGTTTCTGGGTGGCACCTGTGGCTCAAGGAGTAGGGTGCTGGCCCCATATACCAGAGGTGGTGGGTTCAAATCCAGCCACGGCCAAAAACTGCAAAAACAAACAAACAAACAAAAAACTCTAGTTTCCTTGGTCTCCCTAGACTTAAAGTTCTGTCTTCTTAACTCAGACAGTCTGAATTCTCTCTCTTTGCATCATATTCTGGAAACTGCATCTTGGTGTGCCTGTTTTTGCTTTTTTTTTTCCCCACTGAGTGCCAGAAATCATGCATGAAAAATAAACAGCCTCTACTTCATTTTCTCTTCTCCAGAGAATATGGAAGGCTTCTGATACCAAATTATTTCAATCTAATCAGTGACTGAGCTGATGGGAAATTAGATTTCAGTATTTTATTTGAAAATGATGATGAGGCAAGAGGATGACCTAAGTCCAAGAGTTTGAGGTTGCTGTGAGCTATAACACCATGGCACTCGAGCCCAAGGTGACTGAGTGTGACTCATCTGTTTCTGGTTTTCCCTAACTGGTCCTAAAAACTCTAGTTTCTGGATGGCACCTGTGGCTCAAGGAGTAGGGTGCTGGCCCCATATACCAGATTTTCCATAATCCTTCAGGAATCCAAACTGGAAGCTTAGGATATTTTCTAGGCCCTTTTACCTCGATGGGCCCTACACTCCAATCTCTATCTTCCCAGCACAACAAGACAGCAAGTAGTTCTGATTAGCTCCTCAGCTTCTGAGTGCCTTCTATTTGGATTTTTTTAACCTCTTGGTTTGTGCTACGCTTAAAAATCAGTGAATGACTTGGAAGGAAAATTGTTTGGACTATTGGGCTGATTTCTCTGTGACTCTTTTCTTGTTATGATCATGGCCTCTCGTGTCTTGGCCCATTTGGTATCCTTGAATTCTAATTTTTTCTTCCTCTCTAGATCTATCAAGACTGTGGAATATTCTGTTCAGCGTCTCTGATTTTACCAGTTACTTATTGTTGGAGTTCTGAGCTTCTCCTCACATGTCACTTAATAAATGGTAAATGTCTAACCAGGTGCAGTGTCTCATGCCTGTAATCCTAGCACTCTGGGAGGCTCAGGCTGGTGGATTGCCTGAGCTAGAGCAAGACCCCATCTCTAAAAATAATAGACGTTGTGGCAGGCACCTGTAGTCCTAGCCAGCTACTAGGCAGGCTGAGGCAAGAGGATGACTTAAGCCCAAGAGTTTGAGGTTACTGTGAGCGATAACACCATGGGACTCAACCCCAAGGTGACTGAGTGAGCTCTGTCTTTTTTAAAAAAAAATGGTAAATGTCTAAAGAGAAGAAGCAGCCTAGAAATGTGTGGCACTTAATGAGTTTCTCTTCTTTCTGAGGTCTTCATTCTGATGTCCTCAATGCCTTAATAGGTCTTCTATGCCTTCTAATAGATTTCTTAAATCCAGCTTTTCTAGATTTCCTATATGAGAGCAATAGTATACTATCAGATAGTCTACTATAGCCAGAAGCAGATGCTTTGTGCTTATAATATATTTAACCTTAAGTTTTATTTACTGACAAGACCAAATTGTCTAGAGGTAATCTTTACTAACACAAATGACAGTGCAAACAGTATAACTATCATTATTAACCATAAGACCAATTAAGATACATTATAGAGGCGGTGCCTGTGGCTCAAAGGAGTAGGGTGCCAGCCCCATATACCAGAGGTGGCAGGTTCAAACCCAGCCCTGGCCAAAAACTGCAAAAAAATTAAGAAAAAAAAAGATACATTATAGAATCTCAAAGTTACAAAGCACCAACCTACTTCAGGGTCTAGTTTTGCTATCACCATTACTGCATGTCGGTGTCGGTGCGTATTTGAAAATTAAAATTTTATGTAAAAATATATCTTAACACAAAGGATAAAGCTTATTCTGCAGGTATATGCATATCCAAACCAAAGTTACAGATGTGTCCTTTTAAGTTAATTGCAATAACTTTTATTTTTCCTTTCCTTTAGTCTTCAATCTAGGACACAGAAATCCATTCCAAAGCTACAGAGTAAAAACCATGGCATACGTTATAGAAGCCAACAGCAAAGTATCTGCTGACAGGACTGGATAATTTCTTTCTCCTGTTTAGCTCATGTTTGCATTCTGGTTTTAATATGGATTAGAGATCACAGATTTCTATACAGTGTCCACTAGCTCCACTGGTCACACAACAGTCTTCAGCTGAGGATTTTAAAATCTCTTTTACTTCTCACTTTTGTCAGTTCACATTTATACTTCATTTATTGGTACTCACCAGTTTCCCTTAATGCTTCTCTGACTTTTTTTTTCAGCCCTGGTGTGGTGGGAATTCCCACTCCACTCTAGTCTGGTGGACGAGACTGAAGTTTTACACGCCAAGAGCAAAACTAAAAATGAAAGCCAAGTACTCCAGGGAAGCTGGCTCCTAATACTGGGTTTGTTAAAATCATTTGTTAAAAACTGTTCACATCTGTTGCTTGGCACTGGTCCTTAAGCTCCAAGACCCCTACCTTCTTAACTAATTATCCCCATGTCAAATAATCAGTTACAGTTGATTGAGTATATACTCATAAAACTCCCTAAATCCCAAATCCTTAATGAAGACAGAAGGCTGAGGTGGAAACTGAAGAACCTTTTCCAATGCAACTATTAAAGAAAGGGCATAATTAAAAACATGTCAGATATGGCTTTGTGAGAAAGTGCCGTCAACTGAGCCTATTCTCTCTCAATGCGCACCCCTCCCCAACCCGCCACCCCTCAGATGCTCCCACCACAGATGAAAAACCATGTATAATTCCACAGCATGGAATAAATGAGCAAGGGGAAATGTAAGCAGTCTGGGCAACCAAAAGCAAGAGAGACACAATGCAACCAAGATCCCGCAGACCCTGTTCCCCACTGGGCTGATATAATCCACTCTTGGCACGGATGAGTTTGCACTGCAGGCTCTCGTTCCTAAATACGCAGGCCCTCCTGGAGAAAGGCTGTGGGACACGGGAGAGAAAGACAAACGGGGGGAAGGAAACAACTGCTGCAGAGGAGACCCCCACTGAGAAGTAAAACTGTGTACTCCCTTTGACCAAGAAATGCCAACTTTGGGACTCTCTCCTACAGAAATAAAACCCAAGTGTAAGGATAAAAGTAGAATGTTTATTGTGACATAATTTGTTATGTTAAAAAAAAATGAACTGAAGAAAAACATGTTTATCAATGGGGACATAAGGGGAGAAATTCTAAAACTTTCTATCATGGAATATTAGGTAGCTATTAAAAATAATAAATTAGTTATATGCTTAATAAAATGAAAAAACAGAATAACTGGTGTTATATGATCCAATTTACATACAAAATAGAAAATAGTTCTACCTATGTCTTTCTGAACATAGAAAAGGAGAAAAGGAACTCACACTGAACTTTTAACAGTGGTTTTGTCAGTTGGAGGGAGGGAAAGTGGAAATTAGTAATATTTTCCTATAGACTGGGGTCTTACTAGACTTGCTCTATGTACTTTTATAATTTAAAAATGTAATAAAGTTAAATTGTAAAAGGATTTATTGAGACTTTATAATTACCAGTAACCAGACCCCAGAGTTCAGTAGAGTTCAGTGGAGTGTGTGGTTCTCTGGCATTTGCTTTAAATTGATCCTAGCGGGTAAAGGGAGATAGCAACTTATTTCTGCTGGAGAGAGAGCTCACCTAGTATTGCTCAACAAAAGCCAATTAAAGCTTGGCTGACAGAGTTGACAGAGTCTTTAGAAAAGGCAAGTGGTTGTGAAACAAAAACTGTATCTACTTCTCCAAATCCTTAACCACACAGCTTCTCAAGGGGCTGCCTGAACCAGTGAGTGGCCAGCAAAGGCATGGATGAAATAGCACAGGCTTTTGTCTGAGAAAATTTCACTACTCTGACTATTGACAATCTTTGCTGGCTCCCATCCTATACTAAGAGATGAGAAGCACAAAGCTGGCCCAACCACTGCAGAAATAGATATTAAACTCTGTGGGAGAGATGCTGCTACCCAGGATTGAAGTGTTCTGTGTTGGCCCTTTGGTGGAAGATACTCTGAGCATCGCAGGATGCCACCTGTAAGCCCTCCAGTGTCACCCACAGAGTAGGATGGCCAGGGCAATGACCTTGGAGGTGGGATACTTGGCTCAGTCTTTGCAATTTCGTCTCATGCTCATAGATATTTTCAGATCTTCAGCGAGCAACAGACATATGATATCCAATAATAGAAAAATGCACAGAAGCTATAGTCTATGAAGAATTAACTTTTAAAATTGTTCCCTCATCTTCCAACATCTTTTTGTTTTCTATAATCACACTCTCCCCCACCCATGCTTCTTCCTCTATCTCCTTAGCTTCTTTAATAGGTTTTTCTTTAATGTTTTCATATAAATCCATGATCGTTATATAGTCCTGGAAAATATAGATAAGTTGAAAAAATAGAAATCATCATTTATAATCTCACCAATAATATTTTGGAATTGTTTACCCTTTTAAGTAGTCTACATTTGCTTATCTTTGCAAGTTTATATGGATGTCTCATAAATATACCTAATACTGTGAATGAATACATGAGCGAATGCGTGGAAATGTGAAAAAGGGTTTGGACAGCCGAGACCTGCGCCGTGGTGATGCGGCTATGTGTTTTGTGTGTCAAGCCTGTATAAATATTTTTCAGACTGGCTGTGACAGCAGCCTTTGTGTCTCCTCATTTCCCTTCTTCTCATGGTTGCCTTGGAAGTCAGCAATATTTGCATGTAAAGATTCCCCTGGGTGGTTATTTGATCTTGCATCCCATTTTCTCACTTGTAGGTAATTGGGAACCTACGACCCCAGCATTTCACTAATGTCTTTCCTTTTCTGCCTCCTGTCATTGTCTTTTCCTCTCTCTTTCCTCTGATCTCCAAAAGCAGGTATCCATCACTGGCTCTGGCACAATCACAGAATCATCAAAATGTGTGTTCAGAAAAGGCACTCAATTAAGCATGCACCCTGATCACCTGTGCAGAGGAAAGACTAAGGCTAATAGGACCTTTCAGAGACTCCACCTCACACAGAAATCAGGAGTATCTTAGATTAAAGCCAACGAAAAGGCCTTGTCAGTCTGAAGTCTTGCCAGGGCAATGCCTTCAGGCCCTTCCTACGCGTTCAACTCCAACCACACAGGCGGCAATAAACGGGTGCTTAGATGCTTGCAGCTCCCCCACTGAGGCAAAGTAGGGATGGGGAAGATTGATGCAGCACACAGCCTGGAGTTCAGCTTGGCTCAGCATATCTGTGTGCTTGTGTGTTGGGGGCAGGAAGGTGGGTGGTGAGGTCACCAGCAGGTGACCTGCAGGTCAGTCCTGGGGCTGTACATCTATTGAATGAATCTGATCTTCTCTGGTTTACTTCTCTTGGAATAGACTATACAGAGTCATTAGACTGGCTTGGATACAGCAGAATATTCTAGAAGTGCCTTGGACATAGACATACCTCTAAGGCCTTGCCTGGGCTGGATGTACCTCACCAAAACTGCTTAAAACTGAACCAATCTCTGGTCAAAAGTTGCATGGTTCCTTCAGACAAAGACTCAAGTCCCTTCTCCTGCAGCCTGCGTAAGCTGGCCTTTAGCTTCCCGCTTTATTTCTCACTGCGACCCAGCCCTGACCTCAGTCCCTCCTAACCTTTCTCACACCACTGGCACTGTGGCCTAGACTCAAATGTCATCTCAAGTTATTCCATCCCTCTGGAAAGGCCCTTCCACACCACAGCTGCCAAACAGTCACCTCCATCAGAACCTGACTCCAAAGCCACTTCTTCCTCAGAGGAAAATGATGACCTCCTGGAATATCCCTCTGCTCTCCAAAGTCCTGGCTGACCTCCACGCCTACCTGCATACTCTCCCAGCAGGCAGTGACAAC
The DNA here is from genome assembly GCA_963574575.1 of Galagoides demidoff. NCBI lineage: Eukaryota > Metazoa > Chordata > Mammalia > Primates > Galagidae > Galagoides > Galagoides demidoff. Next base: position 12,466 of record CAUYQV010002017.1, on the reverse strand, counting down.
CTCATGTAGCACACAGCACAGTTGTCTCATACAGGCCTTGTCCACACCAGTGTCAAAGGAACTGGGCCATTTACAATGCCAGTGCCTCCATTCCTCTATTTGGAATGAACACAACCCGTCTTAATTAATCCTTCTCATTCTCACAAGTTCTTTCCTCTGTCCTTTCAGGAGTCACACCTTTATGGGTACTACCTTAATAGGCCCTTTTCTGAAGCCATTTTATCAGCACATGCGGACTTTCTCCTGATCCATCCACCATTCATGCCCATCTTTTTAATGTGTTCATTCTTTTCTTTTCTAAGAAGGCAGGGTTCTCTGCAAGGTAGGGTTCAATAACATGGGTGTTCTCAGGCCATATCATATATCTCTGAGTACTTCACGATTATGACAAGCATCTCAGAAAAGCATCTTGAGAAGTCTAGGTGGAAACCAATGCCCCATGGAAACACATAAATATTTTATCAGGCTCTGGACAAGGCTCAGGCTTATAAATATTTAAACTCTTCGGTAGCACAATGCTCAGAGGCTGATTAGAGTCAACATTGGGATGAAGAACTGGGGGGGGGGATACAACAGCAATGGCAGCAGGCATTCTATGGTGTCTCTTTCAAAGATCTAAAAGCACTTACAGTGTACCCCAGGGGATCCCATAATTTGCATAGACACTCATTTTCCAAGTGCTCTCCCTCTAAAGTGGGAGGCAGGGCAGCTCCCAGTGGAGCTGTCCAGAGAGGACACTGGCTAGGCTGTAGGCAAGCTGCCACATTGCTCACAGACTTCTCTCAGCACTGGAGGCATAAGAAGATTTACAAATAAAGCACACTGAAATCAAAATAAGGCAGATGCTATAAGGATGTGCATGGCAGCTTTACTCAAAACAGTCCCAAACTAGAAACAACCCAAGTGTTCATCAATTGGAGAATGGATAAACACATGGTTAACATTCATACAATAAATACTATTTTGGAATAAAAAGATACGAACTGGTGCTGTACTCAATAGCATGGATGAATCTCACAGACATTATGTTGAACAAAAAGTAGCCAAACATAAGAATGCATAGGGAATAATGGCAACAAATTCAAGAACCAGCAAAACTAAACTATAATAATAGAAATCAGAATAAAGTTTGTTGCTTCTGAATGGTGGGGGAGATTAGAAAGAGGCATAAGGAAAGCCCTGGGGTGAAAAAATGTTACATGTTGTTTGGGATGTGGGTTTGTCAAACTGGTCCAACTTCTAGCACAGGATTTAACTTAGAAGCACTGTGAGGCCACTGATCTAAAGGATCACCATTTACCCGTAAAATATTGATTAATACCAATTACCTAAAAGGACTTCTAGTATTTTACCAAGGGTTCTGCCAGCCTTTTGGGCATCATTGCCTTATTTGTATCACTTGATTCTATTGTTTAATTGCTTATTAATATGCCAAACAGGAACACAGTCACACATAAAACAAAAAATTCCTTGTCCTTATGGAGTTTACATCAGAGTGGGGGATATGCATAATGAACAGGGAAATAGGTAAACTGTATAATGTCGGATAGGGCCAACTGCCATAATGAAGGATAGAGCAGAGTTAGAGAACAGGAGTGACAATGGGTTGTTTTAGATCCAGTGGCCAGGGAAAGTTTCATTGAGAAGGTCACATTTGAAAAGAGACCTGAATGAGTTGAGGAAATTAGACCAATATTTGAGTGTTCAGGCTGCAGGAAGAGCAGGGGAGCAGGGAGCATGGCAAGTGAGAGGGAGGGATAGAACACAAGGTCAAACAGTTTAGTTCACACCAGGCTTCGGTAAGCCCTGTCCAGAGAGCTGGATGAGATTCAAAAGGGGTGTGTGTGCGGGGGGGGGGGGGGGGGGTATTTCAGCGTAGTAAGCCTGGGATAATACAATTCAACTAATGTTTTATAAATGGGGAAAAGAAGGAGATTGAGCAATATGCCCAAGATTCTTATGGGAGAGTCAGAAGAATAAGATCCATATTTTTTTTCCTCGAAATGTTTTTTAATATCCTTCACACATCTGCTTCTTAACCACTTATGATTCAAACTCTGTCCAGGACCAGATCACATATGTCTATAATTTTAAACTCTGATTTTTATTAACACATTTATATTTTAAGAAAATCGTAAGTTTATGGAAAGAGAGTTAGGTAACTTTTCTGTATGTCCAAAGTATTTCATAATAAAAGGCTGGAGAAAAAGTGAGATAGGGATTTGCATCCTTTATGAGGTAAAATTCATCAGCAACTAAACAAGAATGTTGTGGTTCTCAACAACTTTCTGCAAAATAAAGGCTCTAATTTTTTAATTAAACGGAACACTCCTTTCATGTCTCAGATCTAACTTTGCTGCCCAAGTCAGTGCATGTTCCATTATTTTCGTGGCCTGCCAGAGCCTTTGAGCTTCTTTCTGCTCTCACCCTGCCTCTAATTACTCTCTGAAAACCTGCACAGGAATGGAATAAATATGGGAATTCAGGGGAGGGCACTGTCCAGAGAAGGCCTCATCCTTCTATCCTATCTGGAAATATCCTCATGGTCAAGCAACAAAAAAGGAAAGATTAAAACTCTTAGCAGGAAACAAACTGTTATGGGCCTATTCTCCCTTCCAGAAAATCCCTTTCCCTCAATCCTTACTCTTCCACTCTCCAGAGCCTTCTAGACTGGAAGTTCTTTCATCCCACCATCCCCTAGGGTTACTTTTGTGCCTTCACCGAATTGGAGATTCTCTATCCCCAGGCTACCATAACTCTGCCTCTGACCAGGCTCAACTCCAGACTTCCTTGGGGGAAAAGGAGAAGCTAAAAGCTGGGGGTGGAAGAGAAAGGAAAACCAAGGGAACGCTCCAGGGACAATGGCGGCCCTGAAGTGGGATTAGACTGGCAATGGGGACCTGAGAGCCATCTCCACCCTTCCCAACCAAAGCCTGCCAAAGCACTTTACTGTCCAGATTCAAAGTTCCTTAACCCACACGCAAGCGCTTCCCCAGCCATTTATTTGCGTGCCCATTTGCCCCAGCAAGGAAAGAGCGCTGTACTGCAAGCGTGGCTGCTACCCTGCCGGTTGGGAGACGTCTGTGCAAAATTTAGCCATTGGTGGAGAAAAATTAGTTTTTCTGTGGAGGCCTTGCTGCCTAACACAACTATATCAACAATTTTTCCAGTCCTTAACTCCCACGTGAACATCTTTCTCTGCTTTAAAGCACTACTTACAGAAGGAAAGCCATTTTGGCCTAGGCTAGGAGGTAATTTACTCACGATTCACACGTGTCTGTACCTAGAAAACCAAGCAAGGGATATACCGACTTCTACTCTCCACAGGTTTCAATCCGGAAATATTAACAACAGAACTCAATTTTAAAGAAAAAAACCTCAAGGCTCCTACGCTGCAGTAGCACCTGGAGACCCAGAGTTCCCACAGAAGGCGTCTACTTTCCGATAGAGCTAATGGGAAAGGCTGCGGGTTGGGGGGAAGGATGCTGCAGCCCCCGGGGGACTCGGCCGAGCCCACAGCAGTTGGAGAGTCCAGGGCAATGAAATGGTCTCTCTGGGGGACTTCACAGTCCCGGAGGGAGCCGGTCCTGCCCACCGCTCTGCACCTGGGTTGTGCAAGGGCCCCCTCAAGGCAAAGCTGGGGACACGGGGGCGCGATGAGAGCTCTGGGAATGAGCTCTCCTTGTCAGCGCTGTGGCTTACTCTGCGTCGCAGCCACCGCTCCTCCTCTTTACACCAAATTCCAGTACTGTCCTCTCTCTCTTCTCCTGGGACTGCGGTCTGCAATCCCGGTGAAAGACCCCACGTTCGCGTCAAGCCTCAAAGACTTCACAGTCTTCACAGTTTCCAAAGACGTGCCCAGATTCCAGAGAGGAGAGAAGAAAAAGCCCCTTCCCCCGTCCACGTTTTACTTTGTAATTATTAATAAGTGAAGTTTCGTGGGTGCACGGTGTTCACAGAGAGGCCGTAAAGATCCCGAATTTGGGGTCCTCTCCGGCGCTCTGCTTACCTCACTGGGTCCCCGACGGCCGAGAAGGGCTGCGCGCAGGAGGCCCGCGGTCCGGAGCGTCTCCAGCTCGCGGGGCTGGACGGGGCGGGCGGGGCCGGGCAGGACCGAGACGCTGACCCGCGCCCATCGCCGCGCCGCGAGCCGGGAGGGAGGCCGGAGGCCAGAGGCGGGAGGCGCCGACGGCCGCGCGGCCAGTGCCGAGTGCGGGCACCGCGGGCCAAGCCTGCCGCGTCCCCTGGCGCCGCCCCGCGTGGGGCGCCCGGACCCGGCCGGCGGCTCGGGGACCCGCAGACCCACACTCGGCGCGGCTCCTCCCCCGAGGTCTCCCTCCCCGCTCTCTCCCCCGGCAGCCCTGCCCCCGCCACCTCCTCCGGGACTGTCTCGGTGGGCGCTCCTGCCCCGGCCTGGGGCCAGCTGCTGTCGGAGCAGCGGGCCCGGGACCCTGAGCCTCGGGCTGCGTCCCAAACAGCCGCAGGACGGAGACAGGAAGAATTCCCAGCAAAGGCTTATTTTTATTCCTGGGATGGAGTTACCAGTTAGTTTTCTTGTTTATGCCCTCTGAGGTTTCCCGGTCATTTCTGTCTATTTTGTGTTTATTTTATTATCAGAAAGGTCAGAAGACTAGAACGTTACTTTTTCCAGGAATGCTATAAGGAGGCCACAAACACGATGTTCACACCCAGCCCACAAGCCCCCCCTTAAAATGTGTGAGACGTTGTTTCAGACCCCCCCCCCCGCCTTTTTTTAAATTTCAGCTTAATAAGAGGGTAGGAAGGATTAGGTTACAATGCTTGCCATTGGGAGGTGGGGTCCCTGTTTCGGTAGCGTCTCAAGTCTAGGAGGTGTGCAATATACCCCTATATTGTGTCTGTTAGGTGGGAGCACACCAATCCCTCTCCCTCTTCCCCTCTCCCCCTCAGACATCCTTAAGGACAGATCTGTAAAGGATCCTGGGAATCCATTTAGACTTTTTTCTTTTTAGGGCAGTGTCTCATTCTATTACCAGGACCAGAATGTGAGTGGCATGACCAAAGCTCACCACAGACTCAAACTACTGGGCTCAAGTGATCTTCCTGCCTCAGCCTCCTAAGTAGCTGAGACTAGAGATCCATGCCACCATATCTAGCTATTTTTTTTTAAAGTTTTTGTAGAGATAGGATCTCACTGTGTTGCCCAGGCCAGTCTCATACCTGCGGCCTCAAGCAATCCTCCTATCTCTGCCTCTCAAAGTGCTGGAATGACAGGTGATGAACCACCAGGCCTGGCCCACTTAGACTTTTCATACTTTCATGTATTTAGTTTTAAAATCTATTTATGCTTGTTGAAAAATCCCTCCTTTTAATGATTGCCTTGAGGAAACTGCTGGGTGTAAAGAGGGTGTAAAGGGGAAGTCAGGTCACATTGACTGAACACAGTGCAACATTCTGGGGGAAAACAAGAGAAATAAAGGATAGCCAAGGTTTTCCTCAAGGCAATGAGCAAAAAGCTGATTCCCAGGAGCATAAATTATGCCTGAGATTTTACCCAGAAATCTCTCCAGATTTCTTATTCTATACAGCTAGACCCTTTCATTTGGAACCTGCAGAAACTGAAGAAGTCTAATTTTATCTCCCTGGAGGCTGCTTGAGTTAGGGAAGCTTGTGCCTCCACCTTTTCCCTGGGACACCTGACTTCAGAGTCCAGAACCAGATCTTTGGTTCTATGGTTTTATTTTTTTTTTCCTTTTTTAAAGTCATATATACTTAGATCATGAATACATTTCTGCATTTGTGGGGTACAATGTGTTGATTTTTTATACAATTTGGAATGCTTACATCAAACAAATTAATATAGCTATCACTTCATTTACTTAATTATTGTGTTAAGACATTTATGTTCTATACTTGATAGATTTGACTTGTACCCTTGCAATATGCTCCACAGGTGTGGTCCCACCGGTTACCCTTCTTCTATCAAACTCACACTTTTTTATGAAAGATCACAACTATAGCCCAGGATGAAGGAGAGAAGTGGAGAGGGATGGGAGGGGACAGGGGAGATTCTATAGTTTTAGTTTAAGGATTTTCCCTTCTGATCTGTGTAGGGCTTTTATTTTATTTTGAAATTACTCTGGGCTTTTAGCCCATTTGCCTCATCACTCCCTCTATACTCTGCAAGATTTGGAATCTTTCTCTCAACCTGGTCCCCATGTCCTCTTTCTCAGATTATAGTAGCCCCAACCCTTCAGTTGACAGGCACTAATTAATCTTTCACTCAGGCCTGCCATATATACCTCAGAAATGTTTCTGGAAACTGTTATCTCGTCTGCATTCCGACACTCCTGCTCTTCTTAGATTTTATTATCCTGGGCTGAATCATTGTAATAGTTTCCTACCTGGTTTTCTCACCTTATCTCTCCTCACCACCAACACAGACTTAAGAATGTCACTCTCAGGTGGTGCCTGTGGCTCAGTGGATAGGGCGCCAGCCCCACATACCCAGGATGGTGGGTTTGAACCTGGCCCTGGCCAGCTTAAATGGCAGTAGCAACTGCAACCAAAAATAGCCGGGTGTTGTGGCAGGTGCCTGTAGTCCCAGCTTCTTGGCAGGCTGAGGCAAGAGAAACGCTTAAGCCCAAGAGTTGGAGGTTGCTATGAGCTATGACACCACAGCACTCTACCAAGGGCGACAGAGTGAGACTCTGTCTCAAAAAAAAAAAAAAAAAATAATGTCACTCTCCTGGCAAAACAAGCAAACATCCTCTCCCTTCTACCCTCCCCACTCCCCACCCAAACCAGTAGTAATAGTCCTGTGCAATGTAAGTTTACACGGTCTACACTTCCATAATTAGGCACCAGCTGACCTTTTCACTCTTCCTTCTACTCAATACCTATGGTTCCAGTTATAACAACAAGCTGGGCCAATTGTCATTTATTGAATCCGCACAGGGTTTTTATTGCCTCTGCTGGTTTTGCTTACTCTGTTCCCTTATCCCGGTTTTCTCTGTATCTCCGTCTTAGCCTGTTGAATTGCTTCTAGGCCTTCAAGATCCAACTCAAAAGCCTTCTCCTTCATTGAAATTCTTCCAGATCTTCCCAGTCAGATCTGTGGGTTCAATTCATGTCTCTTCCCCAACACTATTTCCTCTGTTACAGACCTCACCAAGTTTTTGGCTGCATGCTACAGCTGGCTCTGTCTTCATCTCCCCCCTAACTTTCAGGGCCAGCAAGGCAGGGTATATTTCTGTCTCATCATCACCCCCTAAGGCAATTCAATCAGTCACATGCACATTTTAAAATAAATAACCATTTTTTGGTTGAAGATAAACTGTGTGCTTCTTGTAAAGGTTCAAATATGCAAAAATATGAGGAAGGAAATAAACTCTCATATCATGAAATAACCACTGTTACTGTTGGTGATCACATTTTCATGCATCTCTTTACGCACCTGTCTATTCACATATACACATGGAATCATTTTATGCATGTTGTGTTTTCTTTTGGACAGCCTTCCTTCTAGTCTTTTTTCTTTTTTTTACCTGACCTTACCACTTTTCCCTATTTCCAACTATTTAAAAGGTTAAGCAGGGAATAGCTTTCCTTAATTTTTCCATGCTAATATATCTATAGCCATCATTCTATTTAAAGTGTTTGCTATTGTTTATTTTATAAAATGGGATATCGTACTATGTACACTTCTCTGATTCTTGCTTTTCTCATTAAAGAGTAAGTCATAAAAATTCTTCTGACAACTTGGACTTTACCTAACAAATCCAAATAATGTAACCTGATCATTTGTACCCTCATATTAATCTGAAATTTAAAAAAAATTCTTCTTATTAAACTGGGATGGTTTGAATTTATTCTTTTATTTTCAGGGCCGCATAATGTTCCACAGTAAGAACGTACTGAAATTTATTCAAGAGTTCTGCTAGCCATGACATTCCACTTCCTTAAAAAATTGCCATTGCCATCAATGTTGTGATAAATGTCCTTTTATGTATATCCAAATGCCCTGGTACTTTAATTTTTGAGGAACTAATGACCAGATATGAAATTGATCTATTTAAAATGTTGATAAATTGCTATCCACAAGGCTGTAACAATATGCTTTCCATAATTTTAGCCTTTCCAGTAAATGAATGGCAATAGTTTGTTGTTCCTTTAATTAATATTTCCCTGACTACTAGTGAAGTTGCTCATGTTTTCTCTTTTCTTTATCCTTAGGACTTCTTGATCTGTAAATTGCTTATTCATATATTTAGCTCATTTTTCTTTAGAGTTACTTGTCTTTTCATTGTGTAAGAATTTCTTGTATATTATAAATAGTAACTACAGAAGAGTAACTGTAATATGTTGTATGTATTCCAAGCACTTTCCCTAATCTATTTTTTACCTTTTAACAATGTTTGTAATTTTTTTTAACAAATTATAACTTACTTGGGTTGACATTAAGTTAATGTAACATTTGTCTTAAAACTAGCTCTTAGCAAACCAAAACAGATGTTGCAGTTTCAAACTTCACTGGGAAACCAATCTTCTATTTCAGTATTTCACAAACGTATTCTAGAATATGGCAGGCCATCCTGTTCCCTCATTCCATACTTAGTCACTGTTAATCCACATTGCCCCACTCACAAACATAGTCATGTTTACAGCATAGTATCAATTTTCTGTATATTATTATCTGTCAGAGTCACATTAAATAAATCATTTTGATTCATGAAAATTCTGGTTAACAAAGAGTTACCACATTTAGTGGTCACCATGCATTTCTGCCTGCCCCAAATCCACTCCTTTGGAAAAAGACCTCCACTGTCACTCCTGTGCCATTCTACTGGTCTGCCAATTTGGAAACTCTACTCTTCTGACCACAATAGAGGACACGAACCACAAAAATAAAATGAGTTGACACCCTGTCTCAGGAATCTGAAACTCTAATTTTAAAATGGTGATGTCTTAAAAGTATTGACCTGAATCTCATCCGCAAAAATCCCCAAATCCACTTATTTCTTTTAATTGTATATATTTAGTTATTTCCTTAGTGGTTGCCCTAGGCATTACAATTAGCATCTGAACTTAATATAATTCAGATTAATACCAACTTTATCTCAATAGTATACCAAAATCCTGCTCCATTATAGTTCCATTCCCTCCCTATGCTATTGTTTCCATACGAATATTGTTTGTATTATTTCATACATTATAAACCCACCAACACAATTTTATAATTATGACTTTATGCAGTTGCTTTTTAATAATATAAAAGAAGAGTTACTAACAAAAATGCATTTATAATGTCTCTTATGTTTACCCACTTGGTTACGTTTACCGGTATTCTTATTTCTTCATGTGGATTTAAATTACTGTTTAATGTCTCTTTATGTCACCCGGAAGGACTCCTTTTAGCATTTGTCATAGCACTAAATCTGAGGAAACCAAAGAATTTAGACACATGTTCTTACCCTCAAGAAATGTGTAGTTTTGTAGTGGAGATAAGACAGTTACACAAATAACGACAATTCAAATGGGGATATGGGGACATATCATCACCACATATTTTGGAAACACTTTGTGTTTTTAGAATTTATGACAGGTGCTGAGGATACAGAGATAAATCATGATTTCGTCTCTCAAGGACTTAATGGAGAAATCTTCACCAAGAAAAGGGTGCTTGAACCGGTCTAAGAAGGTTGTTAGACTTTCAAAAATCAGAGATGAGAAATGGTGGTGGAAATAGCATGAATGCTGGAAGCAGGAATGCCACAGGCAAACAGCTAATCTTTCCCTCAGATGAAACTGGAGGGATTTGTAGGAGAGTAACAAGAGATGACAAGATGGGTGAATCAGAACTAGAGTGTGTGGCTTCCTGACTGTTGCACTAATCAGAGGTTGTGGAGCCTGTTGGTTAAGTGTCAATAAGACTGAGGCCAGCTGGGGGGGGGGGGAAGGTCTCAGTGGAGGCTAAACTCCTTAAGAGAAGAAAAAGTGTCACAAAAATAAATATAAATTCTCCATAATTTATATGGTATAATTTATATGGTAAATTATACATAACAAAATTGGCAAAGATCTTACAAACACTTACTTTAGTTTAAACTTCTCATTTTAAAAATGAAGAAAGAAGGAGGGGCAAGGTGGCTCATGCCTGTAATCTTAGCACTCTGGGAAGCTGAGGCAGGTGGATTACTTGAGCACGGGAGTTCCAGACAAGCCTGAGCAAAAGCAAAACGCTCATTTCTACTAAAAATAGAAAAACAAGGCTGGCCAGGCGCAGTGGCTCACGCCTGTAATCCTGGGAGGCCTAGGTGGGTGGATAGCTTGAGCTCACAAGTTTGAGACCAGCCTGAGCAAAAGCAAGGCCTGGTCTCTACTAAAAATAGAAAAACTGAGGCAAGAGGATGGCTTGAACCCAAGTTGGAGGTTGCTGTGAGCTACAATGCCACAGCACTCTACCCGGGCGACAGTTTGAGACTCTGTCTAAAAAGCCTTGTATAGTGGCAGGAACCTGTAGTCCCAGCTACTTGGGAAGCTGAGGCAAAGTATTTCTTGAGCCCAGGAGTTTGAGGTTGCTGTGAACTATGACGCCAGATGCACCGAACTCTACTAGTGCAAAAGAGTAAGACTGTCTCAAAAAGAGAAAATGGAGAGAGAAGTTCAGAAAGACACAGTGAATATTCATTCATATAAACACTAGGTACATACCTAAAAATTTTCAAGATGATGTCAGTATGAGAAATCTATCCCAAGAAATAAAAGCTTCAGCCGCAGCACCTTTGAAAAAGAAGGGTAGATGGTCTCCAGAATGCCAATGAGATAGTGGGTGAGAACTGTTTCAGGAGCACAAATTCTGGTCCTTACATGTGTGGTTACTGGTCTTGTGTGAACCAGAGAGATTGAGTTACAGTAATTAGTAGATTATTATTTGGGGTTTTTTTCTTGTTATAGTTGTGCACCTAAATGACTCTTAGGTTAACTTTTCAATCCTCAGCAAGCATTTAAAAAGGTAGGAGAGATCTTTTGTTGGTGTTTTATGGGATTAATGAGAGAGCCTATTGGAAAGGGTTGCCATTATGAGCTTTGGCAGGGAACCTGTCTCCTACCCCTCACTATGAGTCCATGGGACAAGCAGGAACAAGATGTGGAGGCGAATAGCTGTGGGAAACAAATTACATATTATAGTAAAAATAATTAAGTTTATAAAGTGGACATTCTCCAACCCACTTTCATCACCAAATGTTTTATGCATTGTGGGCCCGTCAGAGGGAGAGTTTTAATGAGAACCTCAGGCTCTGTGAACTAGATGTCTAGAATATAGTACAGTTGATTCAAACTGCAGACATTTGAGGTTGGGAGGCTTGCTAGTTGTCTGCCCTTCTTGAGGATGGGTATTAAGAAGGGCTCAGCTTTGATTCTCTTACAAAAATGTCTTTACTTATATATAATTCTCCAATTCAACAGTTTTTAGTATATTCACAGATATGTGCAACTATCACCACAGTCTATTTTATTTTTTTCGAGACAGAGTCTCACTTTGTTGCCCTGGGTAGAGTGCAGTGGTATCATAACTCACAGCAACCTCAAACTCTTGGGCTCAAGTGATCCTCTTGTCTCAGCTTCCTGAGTAGGTGGGACTTCCCACCACAATGCCCAGCTAGTTTTTAGAGATTGGGTCTCACTGTTGCTGTCTGGTCTCAAACTCCTGAGTTCAAGCAATCTACATGCCTTGACCTCCCAGAGTGCTAGAATTATAGGCATGAGCCACCTTGCCCCCCCTCCCCCGGTCTATTTTGTTTTATTTTATTTCACTGATGGGGGTCTCCCTTTGTCACTCATGCTGGAGTGGCATGATCATAGCTCACCTGCAGCCTGGAGCTCCTGGGTTCAAATGATTCTCTTGCCTCAGCTTCCCAAAGTTCTGGGATTACAGGTGTGAGCCACCGTGCCTGGCCAATTTTAGAATAATTTTATTACCTCAAGAAAAAAGAAAAACCCTAGCCAGTGAGAATATAAAATGGCATAGCCACTATAGAAAAGAGTGGCAACTTCTCAAAAAAATAAAAATAAACAAATGAATAAAATAAAACAAATTAATAAATAAAATAAAATAAAAACAAACTGTTGTACCCGAAAAATTCTCCCAGGTAACCTCCAGCAAACAGTCCGAGACACACTCCAATGTAAGAAACAAGAGGTGAGTTTTATTCAGGCCCCAGGAAGCCCGGACTCTCCTGGCACGCAAGCCAAGGAGAGCCTTCAGGCCCGGGCCACGCCCAAGCCTGGACTCTCCTGGCACACACACTGAGGAAGAGTCTCGAACCCCGCGTGGAGGAAGTTTTTATGGGGTACAGAAAGCAAGAAGGGTAGGAGGGTATGAGTACACTTTTCATTGGTGGTTAGTGATTTCACTAGTAAAGAAGGATTTGGATTGGTACAGGGGATTTCTTGACTGGGGCTAGAGGTAGTGTAGCCTAATTAG
>CAUYQV010002015.1:0-41227 GCA_963574575.1 Galagoides demidoff | reverse complement strand
TTTATTTATTTTTGGTTACAAATCTCAGATTTGATTTCATCATGTTAATGTTGTCTTTGAAATATTATTGGGCTAAGTGAGCAAGGGTATATATGGGGCAAATCTTAATATGTCTTCGGAGCAGGGAGAATGGTTCACATGGCTTTTTTTTCTGTGCTTGTACTTTTTTTGGCAGATTTTTGGCCAGGACTGGGTTTGAACCCCCCACTTCCAGTGTATGAGGCTGGCGCCCTACTCCTTTGAGCCATAGGTGCCGCCCTGTGCTTGTATCTTTTTTAAAAAATTTTTTTTTCAGGTATAATTTACACATGTGACATAGTATTTACTCATTCTAAGTATACAACTTGATGATCTTTAAAATTTTATTAAATGACACATAATAATCATACGTATCTGTGGATTGCTGTAGAACATATAGCAATCAGATAAGGGCAATTAGCCTACCATGTGTTATGCACCTGTTGCTACAATTCCAGTTAGACAATTCCCATCACTGCAGTGGGATCCCTCTCACCAGGCTATAGTTAATGCCTCTGCTTCTGGCCCTGACAAACATGAATCTACGTCCTGTCTGGATAGACTCGCCTCTTCTGGACACTTGACAAAGATGGGGTCACCTGGTGTGTAGAGTGTTGTGGCTGCTTTCATGGAGACTAGTGTGTCCAAGCTTCACCCGTGCTGTGTGAACATGTGTTAGCATGTGCCAACATTTCATTTCTTTTTCACTCACTGACCAGATGTTGACTACTTGGTTTTGTTACCTAGTGTCCAGAGCTGGACAGGTGGGCATTCACCACTCTCCAGGTACACTGCCCAAAAGCCTTCCCTAATTTTCTGCTGTACTCTTGCCTCTGGTCTCCAGGGACCTGTATTGTTCTGCTCCCATGTGTGAATCACATGCTCATCTCTGGCCATGGAATCGAGTGCGTATGTTCCCCTTGTGGGGCTGGAGGAGAAGCATGAGGTTGAGGGACATGCATCTGAGTACTCATCACTGTCCTGCTGTTCGTGCCCATAGAGCACTAGGTGTGTTAACATCAAGGAGGACAGTGCTGCTCTAAATGCTTTGCCTTCCTTGGGGGAACAGGCTGTCATCCCAGTGGAAATGAAGAAAGGGGAGCTTGGATGACTTAAGTACAAAGCTCAAGATCTCAGAGGAAGTATGAGCTGCTCAAAATTGGAACCCAGACTTACCTCTTTCCTTGCTCTTTCTGCCTCACTGGACCATTCTGCCTAAACTCACAGGAGACTGCATTTTAGCAGGGAGATGACGTGCATGCACATATTTGTACCACAGGGCACCATGTAATAAGTTTGCATGGTGCTATGAAATTCCAGAGAATGGAGCGTTCCCTGCTAGCTGGGGACTAAGAGAAGGATTTGTGAAGTGGGTGTTATTTCAACTCGATGTTGAAGGATGGGCTGGAATTTTCTCTCCCAGAGAGAGAACGAGTTGGAGTCTAGGAAGGGACCCGACTGTGTAGGCGGTGGCGCCATATCCTAGGAAAGACTCCATGCAGAAGAAAAACACACCAGTTTTGACTCAAATTGTGGACATACAGAGTCTGACAAGAGCATTTCATCAGAATATAGATATGAAAGCAGGAGAGGCCAAATCCTGCTCTGTGTTCCTTCCTTTTGGAAGAAACGATTATATCTGTGTACGCTCTGTAGATGTGTCCTGTGAGTGTACAGGTGCTCTGATGTCTACAGATCTCAGTAGCTCTGTGTCTTTCCTCCTATTAAACGGACCATGTTCCCTCTCTGCACTATAACTCTTTGCGCCCTTTAGGGACCCTAAGCTCAGCAGGGCTCTTGAGGCCATCAGTGGTCTGCCCCACCTTTGCCTGTCAGAATGTCCTCTTCTGCATTCTTTGCATAGATGACTGACCACAGAAACCTCACTGGGTACAAACTCAATAGGTGAGTTCCATCTTTATCAAAGATGGTTTGGGGTGTCAGAGAGTTTGGGGAGTCTTAAAGTACGAAGTCTTGGACTTGAGCCACAGCTCTGCCATTTCTTTTTCACTCATTGACCAGATGTTGACTACTTGGTTTTGTTGCCTAGGATCCAGGGCTGTCACCTCCTATCCTTGTGGGAACTAAAGAGGATTATCCCTTTAGAAGCAGAGAGCCTGCTCCCTAAAGCTGCCCAGGGAGACCACTTGTTTCTCTAAGTCCTCTTCTGAAGCACTTTCCCCACATTTCAATGTATTTTCGTAAGTCAAGACTTGTGACCAAATACTTAATGACATTATTTTAAAATGATAAGTACTCAGTTTTTCGTTGCTTCAGATGCACCTGGGTGCTCTGTTTAAAGTTTAGCATGCAACAAAATTTACATTCATTGTGTACACATATTTGGGAGTGGTGATGGAAAGGGGATCACTACTGTATTCCCACTGTTTTTCTTACACTGAGAAACCCATCTGATTACCTAGTGGAAAAACAATGGAGGCTCGGCGCCTGTGGCTCAAGTGGCTAAGGCGCCAACCACATACACCTAAGGTGGCGGGTTTGAATCCAGCCTGGGCCCGCCAAACAACAATGACGGCTGCAACCAAAAAATAGCCAGGCATTGTGGCAGGCGCCTGTGGTCCCAGCTACTTGGGAGGCGGAGGCGGGAGACTCGCTTGAGCCCAGGAGTTGGAGGTTGCTATGAGCTGTGATGCCATGGCACTCTACCCAGGGGGACAGCTTGAGGCTCCATCTCAAAAAAAAAAAAAAAAAGAAAAAGAATGGAAACTTCCTTGAAGGGTAATTATGAGTTGGCCATGTAGGAAGTGAGAGATGTAGGAAACAGACAACTCTGTGGTTCATCATTTTGCCTGCTCTTAGAATATTTTGTTTACAATTTATTAAAATCCTAGTATGTAGGGTTGAGGAGTAGGCAGCTTGCTGGCTAAAGTTCCTCTGGGGTGTCCAAACTTTGATTATACACCAAATTAGTGAACAAGATAAAAAGATGGATCAATACTCTTGATACATTTGCATCAATACAAATGCATCGATGCATTTCTGATCTTCCAATATAATGCAACACTCAGCTATGCCAATTCAAAAGAAAGTTTTAGTGCCTATCAAGACCTCTTTCTGAGAGTAGCAAATGGAATTTTTTTTTCTTGCTCATGAATCTTTAATCATTGCACTGTTGCTGTTATTATAGCTGCAAGAATTTCCCCAGGGATTTATGTCTTCATTCAACATTTATTGATCCAGAATTAGGCAGTGTCGATTTATAGCCTTTAAAGTATATAACAGAATCAGGAGAGCTTGGAGTTATGATGTTCCTCTGAAGGTAACTGGTAGGAACACGTTGGGCTGATGGCCAGATTCGGAGACAGAGGTAAGGCAGAGTTAGAAGGAAGTAAAGATTCTCCAAGGTTCTTCCTCTAGTCAACAAACACCCAAGGCATGACTTCATAACTCAGGGCACGTGTGGTGTGGGGTGGCTGATGATTCTCATGGCTTGTCCCAATCCTGGCTGTTACTCCTGACATTTATCAAAAGCTGAGATGCACTAAAACGCCTGTGAATTCAGGACTCCTTTCCTAACACCTGCAGCCATTTTTCTCAGATTCCCAATGGGCTTATCACAGATAAGGGACATGCCAGCCAGGGACAGGAAAGCTTGAAGAGGCAGCCTCTGTTGCCTGATATCTCTGATGGGCGCGTAGCTTGCTCGCTAGTTAGTGTGAAAGAAATGGGACTTCAGGCCTGGGAATTTTTGAGGCAAGGAGGACAGTGAGGTATTGATAAGATTTAGGAAAAAAAGCAAAGAAGCAACGCAAAGAGGAAAAATGGGGAATAATAAATTTCAGGCAGACTTGATGAGAAAGCATTGCATTAAGTCAGCCACCACTACACCACAAATTGGCCCCAAACTTAGCACCTTAAAACATTTATTATTTCACAGTTTCTCTGAGTCAGGAATCTAGGAACAGCTTAGCTTGGTTCTCTTGCTTGGGGGTGTCTGTCAACGTTGCAATCAGGTGCTGGCCAGGAGTGAGGTCTCATCGGAAGGCTGTACCGGGGAAGGATCTGCTTTCAAGCTCTTGTTTGTTGTGCAAAGCAATTCTGTGAAGTCTACTCGCCTGAGGGCCTCAGTTTCTAGCTGGCTCTTGTCTGGGGGCACCTGGGGACACACAGGCCTCTCCAACATGTGAGCTCACTCTGTGAAAGTGAGGAAGGCAACTGAAAGGTAGCTAGCAACACAGAAGTCACAGCTCTATACTCTAATTGCAGAAGTGTCTTATCTTTGATGGATCTGCGTCAGAAGCAAGTCATTTACCCGGTCCCAACTCAAAGACAGCGGAGTCTCTGAAGGTGTGAGTGCCAGGAGGTAGGCACGGTGGGGCTGTCTCAGAAGTTGAGGCAGCTTGGATCTCAGTAACATGGAATAGTCATTAGGGAAAAGGAAGATGACGTCAAGGCTGGTGTGCAGAACTCACAGGTGCACAAGTGGAGGATAGAAAGGTGACTTTGGGGCAGGATTGGACTGTGCATTACAAAGCAGTATTCTCCGGGCTGCTCTGTTGATCATGCACCACTGTCAGTTAAACAAAAACCTTGAGCACCTGTGCAAGATGTGTGTGTTTATAAATGTACACATATGGAATGATGCATACGTACATGCACATATATTTATGTATATGACACATACCTGTGAATAATGACGTGTACAAAAGCATACATACAGTTAGACGCATTTTATGTGAGACAGCGTACTCATACACTTGCCAAAATGCATACAGAATATAAATTTCAAAAGGGCCAAGTGATATAGGTACAAAGATTTAATAACTTTTCCCCCGTTTCAGTGGATTTTCTTTTGTAACCATGTTACAGCATGTTGGTCAAGGACGTAGTTTTCAAGGACGTAAAAAGCTTACAAAACTGTTGGCAAAAAGAACCAATTTTGGGAGGGGGACTGGAGATGGAGACTGTAAGGAGAAAGGTTGTTCTGTGGTCCAATCTAAAGTCAGCAGGGCTGTGGGAGGCACAGAGGGAGCTGTCTGCCTGTGGCAGGTGGTGTGAGGTGTTGGGGTCCCAGCCAGTGATCACTCTTTATGAGGACGCTGGAGTACTAGGCTGGATGGTCAGCTGACTCTGGAGGAGACTCAGGGAGCAGTTTGGGGGCAGACTTGGCCCTACTGTTGTGGCAAACCTCCCCACACTGGGCTCCAGGCAACATGCATGCAGTCTGCACCCCACTGGAGTGCTACGTACGTTGTGGGGCTGTAGGTGTTTCTGGACTCTTCTGCCTGTGTTAAGCTCCTCAGTCAGAGCTGTTCTGCATGGGAGCAGGTGCAGTGGGGGGAGGGGAGGATGGTGGGAAACGAGGCAGGGGCCAGAAGGGGCTTCTCCACTGGGATGTGGTGCTGAGAAGGCTCAGGTCGGCCTTTTGCCAGCCCAGCGAAGCACAGGAAGCCGGGTATTTAAGCCATTCCAGGCTGATTGCAAAGGAAACCTAGGGCATGACATTCTTTGAAGAGAGAATTATCCATCAATAAGATATAATTCTTAACTGTGGTGATGTGAAGATTTTCCAACCAGAAATGAACCCTTCTAGGCTCTAGGGTCTGCATTCTGGGGTTGTAATTTTGTGGCCCAAATAACATTGAACTGGAGCCTGAAATTTGGATGGTGTATGCATGCCAGTTTCCTCTTTGCACGCGGGGTCCTGCTGTGTGGGCTGATCATCAGAGATGCTGAAGCGATAATCGTGGAAGAATGCCATGTGGGCTGGGCTTACCTAAACAAAGACTGCCTGGCATTTTCCCCGGAGTCAGGGGGTGTATGTGGATACAATCGCTTTGCAAAACTCTTCAGAATGAGAGGAAATGACAGAGCTTGTGGAGGGGAGGGGCCCGAGGCATGAGTCGCAGGAGTGTGCCAGCTTCTGCCGGTGAGGTGGCTCTTTCCTGCAATTGCAAAGGGTAGACCGATGCCCGTGGTGGTTTAATATAATGGAAAGTCAGCAATGGAGGACCCAGGTTTGGGTTTCAGCTCTGCTATCCAAGAGCTGGCTTACCCGGGACAATTTCCTTTGCTGTCTTTCAGCCTCATGAAAATGTGAGATTCCTTTCTCTGGTACCATATGATTACTGATTCCCATTTCTTCAGGCTTCACCATTTTCAGAATATGTTCTGATGTATTATTTAATATGAACATCAGTACTAGTTAATATTTGCTGTGTCCTGAAGGCACAAGTGTCTGAGGTCAGAGCTGTTATCACCCCGTCTGCGAATGAGGAAGACAGGATGACAGCGCCTGCCTCAGACCACATCATATAGTCTGTGCTGTCTTAACTAGTAAGTGGCACCACAGTCTGTACTCATTAGGCTCCTCCAGAGAAACAAAACACAAAGGAAATAGACACGGAGGGGTCTTTACATATGGGTCAGTTGATATCTATCATCTACCTATCTATTGATTCAAAAAAAAGGTTCACAGGATTATGGACACACTGAAAATTCACAAGATTTGCAGTCAGTAACCTTTATAGGTGATGATGTAGTTCCCCCTGGAACGCTAGCAGGCTGCAGACCTGAAGGCAGGAAGAAGATTAGAGTTCAAAGCCTGTCAGGCAGGAAACGTCTCCCTTCCCTGTGGGAGGGATGGCCTTTTTGTTTTGTCAAACCTTCCACTGATTACACCAGGCCCACCCACATTAGAGAGGCCAATCCGCTTCCCTGGGTCTAGACTCATTCACAAATACCCTCACAGACACACCCCGAAAATGTTCAGCACACTATCTGCCCCCCCCCTTAGCCAAATGCACAACATTAACACATAAAAGGCCCTCTGTGCCTTCTCCATTTGAGCCTCTCAACAAGGCTGGAGGACATCATGGAATTTTCCTAAGGGTAAATGAGCACCCAGCGGAAAGGCCAGGACTCGGATTTAATTTTTCCAGGTCCAATGTTCTTTCCTCTCTAATCCTTGGCCATTAAAGAATTCACCTCCTGTAATAAACCAGAAACCAACAGCCAACTTTTAGCAATAAACTATAGATCAGAGGTTGGCAAAGTACGGCTCCCCGCCTGCTTTAGTAAATATAGTTTGTTTTTTTTTTTGAGACGGAGCCTCAAGCTATCCCCCTGGGTAGAGTGCCATGGCATCACAGCTCACAGCAACCTCCAACTCCTGGGCTCAAGCGAGTCTCCTGCCTCCACCTCCCAAGTAGCTGGGACCACAGGCACCCGCCGCAACGCTCGGCCATTTTTTGGTTACAGCCATCATTGTTGTTTGGCGGGCCTGGGCTGGGGATTCGAACCCGCCACCTGAGGTATACGTGGCTGGCGCCTTAGCCGATTGAGCCATAGGTGCTGAGCCAGAATGTAGACTTTTTGTGTAACACAGCTCTCTGGCCACCAAGAGCTGGATAAGCAACATGGGAGGTCTGCCTTCTATGCCTGAGTTTCTATCAGAACACTGGCATTAGAGACCCTATCAGGTGGGTGCTATTATTAATATCCCCCTTTTATACACAAAGGAACTGAGATATGGAGGTCAAGTAACTGGTTCCAAAACAACCAATGGTAATAAGTAGCAGAGCAGACATATGGGTTCAGTTCTCTAGTCTGTGGTCATGACCATTACGCTGTATGTTGTGTGTTCAAGAACGGGTAGGAAGGGGGTTTGAGGTCCAAGGAAACGTGGAGGCTAGATTATCCTGTGGTCTCTCAGCAGCATGGGTCATGAACACCTGCTCCAGTACATGCCCTGTGTGCAGCTCTGATTCCCTCTGCACCTGCTCTTCCGGCCAGCTAATGGCAGTTTCCTCACAATTCCCTTCTGAGTCTCCAGGGTTTCAGTTAATTATCATTGTCTCTCTTTGATAAGAATTTTCTCAACTGGCCACCTCTTAGACTTGATTGGCCAACCATCTGCTGATCAGATGTCCAGCCCCAGCCTGATCTTCTGCGTCATCCCTGTCCTATTGGTCAGAAGATGGCCGAGGGAAGTCTGGCAGTGCCTATGCAGTAATGGACTTTTCTCCAGTTGAGAGACCCCTGGGGCTGTCAGTTTCCTTCCAGTCCTGGTACAAGTTCTCTGTGCAAGGATTAGCCCTGCCTGGGGTGCAAGGATTGTTAGCTGTCACCTTCAGGAGTGAATGTTCCTTCCTTGGCTAATGTCTAGTTCTTATGAGACCTGACAAGTAAGTTTCCAAACTGATCCTAGGGAATGTGCTACATACCTCATTGCTGAATATCATTACAGTCACCTTTGAAGTATTCCCTTTGGGAAGCTGTGCACTATGCCAGTGCCTAGTCCACCTTCAAAACAGTTTTAGAACTCTTATTCTGGAATGGCCATCATATTGCCCTTGATGTCTTATGTTCAAAATGTCTTCCTTTATCTTTAGGTAAAGCAAAAAGTCATTGGGGGCCAGATCAGGTGAGTAGGATGATATTCCTAAATAATTATTTGTTTCCTGGCTAAAAACTCCCTCACAGAGTGTGCCATATGAGCTGGCATATTGTTGTGATGCAAAAGCCATGAGTTCTTGGCCAAGATTTTCAGTTAAGATTTTCCTAATTGTTGCTCTGTTGATGTTTATTTCATCTTCTGTGCTTCTCACAGTCAGTCAATGATTTTGACACACAATTAAACAAATTTTTACAATGTTTTCATTAGCTCTGCTCATTACTGGCTGCCCTGACCTCTCTTTATTAGTAACACATTCTCTTTCTTCAGGAAAATACTTAGTCCACTTGCACACTGTCATTTTCTTCATGGCATTATCTCCATAAACTTGGACTAACATGTCCCTGATTACATTTCTGCTCTTGCCAAGTTTAACAAGAAATAAATTTATGTATGTTTGTTGCTCTAATTCAAGGTTTGACATTCTTGCCACACCACACAAAAACATGCAACAATGAACACCACTCAGCCAGACACCACCACAGTCGACAGGAACACAGCTGTGAGAACCTTACCAAGTTATTTGTACAGTGCTGCTGACATCAGAGCACAATGGCAGGTTTGAGAACTTAATTGTCAGACCTTGTAGATTTGGGGTCTCATGTTTCTCTGAGATCTACAGCTTCCTGCCTAGCAACTACATCTTTTTTTCATGAACATTAGACTCTTTCTCTTCCTCACTCCAACCCCCAATTCCTGCCCCTGTCCATCTTGGACAAAGCTTCCAAACTGGTTTTTCTTAAACACTATTTTCCGCTTCACTACTTACTCAAAAACCTTGATGGCTCACTTTGTCAGTGGTATTATCCATCCATCCTGTGGACTTCTAGTCTTTCCCATCCTGGAAAATTCTAAACTAACCAGATCAGTTTCCTCACACTTGGGCAAATATGCTATGGCTTTTTCTTTTTCTTTCTTTCTTTTCTTTTCTTCTTCTTCTTCTTCTTCTTTTTGAGACAGAGTCTCACTATGTTACCCTCAGTAGAATGCTGTGATGTCATAGCTCACAGCAACCTTAAACTCTTGGGCTTAAGTGATTCTCTTGCCTCAGTCTCCCAACTAGTTGGAATTATAGGCGTTTGCCACAATGCCCAGCTATTTTTTTGTTGCAGTTGTCATTGCTTTTTAGCTGACCCTGGGTCAGATTTGAACCTGCAAACCTGGGTGTATGTGGCCAGCACCCTACCCACTGAGATACAGGTGCCACAGTGCTGTGGCTTTTTCCTACCTTCCTGCTTTCATCTGTGTGGTTATCCTGACATGGAATGTTCTCTCTCACCTGTCCAGTCCCCAGGTCCCCTACAAAAACTATCCTGCTTCTCCAGCCTTACTTGTGTTTCTTCTCTGAATTCCAAGAGTGCCTAGAATCTGTGACACTTAATGCAGACACACATTCTCGTACTATTCCATTTGAGTTTGTCCTGGTTCCACATCTAGATTATACTTTGTGGATGGGGGTGGTGGTGCAATTTTTTAGAAGACTGAATTAAGGGCCAGGCACAGTGGCTCATAGCTGTAAGTTCAGCACTCTGGGAGGGTGAGGTGGGTGGATTGCCTAAATTCATGAGTTTGAGAACAACCTGAGCAAGAACAAGACCATCTCTAAGGATAGCCAGATGTTGTGGCAGGTACCTATAGTCCCAGGTACTTGGGAGGCTGAGACAAGAGAATTGTTTGAGCCCAAGAGTTTGAGATTGCTGTGAGCTGTCATGCTACGGCACTCTACCAAGGGCAACAAAGTGAGACTCTGTCTCAAAAGAAAAAGACTAAGTTAACATATTTGAATGATTATAGTATGTTAGGTATTGCAGCAGACACCTAGCTTGCATGCATAATATGATATTTAATTTTGACAACAATCCTAGGCCATAGGTACCATTATCCTTCTTATAGAGGGAGTAGTGCAGAGTTCAGAGAAGCTATGTAAACTTGCCCAGGGTTACAGAGGCTTTAGGTGTTGGGACTAGGACCTGAACTCAAGTCTGGCTCCTGAGTTTTCACTCTTTGCACTACCACATAGTACCATCTTGTGGGCATGTTTTATTCTTTATATCCCTCAGTGCCTAGTATAGTACTGACTACTTCATCAAGGGCTCAAAAAATCTAGTATAAAGATGATTGATGGCTCCCTTTAAATAAGGAAGATCACCAAGGGCCCTTAGACTTTCTTTTAATTCATTTATGCATCCATTTAAAATTTGATTAGACACCAAGGATGAGCCAGGCACTGCTTCACCCAAAGAAGTGAGACATATGTACAAATTACTAATATACAACGGTGTTAGTAATTTACTGATCCCTAAAAATTGCCACAAATTTACTGTCTTAAAACAACACATATTTATTGTCTCACAGTTCCCATGGTTCAGAAATTTGGGCATAGCTTTGGAGAAGAATCTGTTTTCAACTCAGGTTATTGACAAGATATATATATATATATATATATATATATATATTTTTTTTTTTTTTAAGAGACAGTCTCACTTTATTACTCTTGGTAGAGTGCTGTAGCATCATAGCTCACAGCAACCTCTAACTCCTGGGCTTAAGCGATTCTCTTGCCTTGGCTTCCCAGGTAGCTAGGACTACAGGCTCCCACCAGAACATCCAGCTATTGTTTTTGTAGCAGTTTGGCTGGGGCTGGGTTCAAACCCACCATCCTCTGTATATGGGGCTGGTGCCCTACTCACTGAACCACAGGCACTGCCCAGTTTTTTTTTTTTTTAAGAGACAGAGTCTCACCTTGTCTCCCTTGGTAGAGTGCCATGGCATCATAGCTTACAACAAACTCAAACTCGTGGTCAAGTGATTCTCTTGCCTTAGCCTCTTGAGTAGCTGGGACTACAGGCACTCAACATAGCACCTGGCTATTTTTAGAGACGAGGTCTCCATCTGGCTCAGGGTAGTCTCGAACCTGTGAGCTCAGGCAATCCACCCTCTTCAGCCTTCCAGAGTGCTAGGATTACAGGCATGAGCCATTGCACCTAGCCAGGATTTAGATTCCTGTAGCCACAAGCCTGAGAGCCTCTGCTTTTTGCTAGCTGGAGGCTGCAGACTGTAGGTTGTTCTTGGCTCCTAGGCGTTGCCTGCAGGTCCTTGCCATGGGGCCACTCACTCATCAAGACAGAAAGAAGAGTCTCTAGAGTGAGTCTGCTAGGAAAGAGGAGTCCAATTCCAGCAACACAGTCTCTGGAGGGACACCCCATCACCTTTGCCATGTTCCATTGATAAGAAGCAAGTCACAGATCTTACTCACACTGAAGGGGAAGGGACTACATGGGGCACAAATACCAAAGGCAAGGCTCATGGGATGGATGTCTTTGAGTCCATCTGTCACAACAATAATGCTTGAGTGTTGGGTGAGTGGCACAGACAACAGATGTTACGGGAGCTCAAGAGGAATGTTCCTTTCAATGCACTTGCTGGGCTCACTGTGCTGAGGTGGCATCACCACTGGTGGGCTCATGCCATTCAGATGTCTGGGCTCTCCCATTTTAATATGAGATCATGAGATGTGGGCACTACCACCAGTCCACAGGTAAAATGGTGACTTTGCAAATGGTCCTGGAGATCATGGATTCTGACTGCCACAGTGGCAGGCCCACCCATCACCTGATTTGGGAAGGAGGTTGGGAGTATTATCCAAGAGTCAGAGGGTTAGGCATTAGGTGATGTCTGTAGGTATGAGGAAATGGGGAAGTGTTCAGGAGATGGTGGTCCTGAAGATGCATTGGGTACACCTAACGGGGGACTGGACAGGTTGGAGGAAGGAGAGAGAGGAGGCCGAGGTGAGTCTGAAATGAGGTGGCCCAGATGTGAACAGGTCAGAGCTGTGGAGGAGGGCTGAAGAAGTGATTCATTGACTCTTTTCTCCAGCTCAAGATAAATAATCTCTAATTTCTCTGGAGCACTCCTAGAAACAAAGAAATCCTTCATAAATTCATTATATTCACATATTCCATTGAATCTTCCACTGGCCATATAGCATGAAGATACGAAAGCTAACAGAGCAGTGGTCTCCTTGACCTACATTAGGCCCTGTGTGCATCTATGTTGCATGGGTTTGTACATGTGTCCACATGTGGGAAGGAATAAAGGATGGCTCATACCTTATCAGTAAGTCACTGGCATTCTAGGAGAGAGAGAAAGAGAGTAAGGATCACAATCAGTTCACAAGTTCCTATCACTTCCAAATGCCCTTCCCAACTCACTCTTGGAGGCTACTCTGGTGTGTCACCTTGAGAAATGAGGGGGTATCACCCTTCTTTTGTACCCACATTGCTGCAGAAGCACTGTGTGGTCTGAGAGAAGCCACCACCAGCACATGTCACCACATGTCACCTGAGCCCCTCTCTCTTACACCTAGCATTTGGGGAGAATCCCAGCCTTTGAGAAAGGCCTCAGGATTGCACCTTCAGTGTGTTGGCATCTAGCTCCTTGGCTGTCCTTTCCAGATCAATGACCAGGCTGCTGAGCTGTGCTACTGCCCTGGAGATGTCAAGGATTCTGACCACCTCTGCTGACATTTCCTCCAGCTGGTCCAGATGCTGCTGAGGGAGGGCATCCAGCTGTCTGCTGAGTTGGTGCTCGCCCTTCAGCTCAGCCTCCAGCCTGTGGTTCCCATGGTCTACCTGAAACAATAGAAAGGGGGAAGATTCAGTGTCAGATGGCTCCCTCCTGGTCCTTGCCAGTCTCTGAAAATCTGAGTGTGGGTGCAGAGTCCTCGGTCCCCCTCCCTCATGGGGCTGCCTCTGCATGTGTAGGTGTTGCAGAGGCAGCTGCATTCCTCACAAAGGCAGAGACAGCTCTCCTTCCCACCTCACACTCTTGTGAATGTCTACAGATGCCATGTCTTACCCTGGAGGGAAACACAGACACACAAACACATGTATGCACACACACAGAGACACACATATCCACATACACAGAGACAAACACAGGCATGCACTAACACAGACATGCATTAATACACCCAGGTACACACAGACATACACATAACACATATACACATACTCAAGGAACATACATACATACACACACACATATAGACATACACACCCAGACTACACACCTACACACATACAGAGACAGAGAAACATAAATGCATGCATACGTACATATACACATGTACACACACCAACTCACATAGACACAAATATACACACATGTGCACATGTACACAATATATTCACATACGACATACATAGATTTATCCATATATACACAGGCACACACGTGTACATACTTACGCACAGAGAACCACACATATGCACATACACTCACAGATACATATAACACACATACATACACACTCCTAGACACACACACAGACAGATATACATACATTCACACATATATGCACATATATACACATACAAACACACAGACACATGCATATACACACATACATGCATTTACACACACCACACACATTTACATACTTAAAGGGACACACATACATGTGTGTATACATATAAACACACGTAACACACATAAACACACTCCTAGACACATAATATACATATATACATATATACAGACATATACATACAGACACACAGACACATACATAACACACGTACATGTAGAGAGACACACAAGGACACATACAGAGCCACACACATACACACACACATATGGACACACACGTCAGTTGGCCACACCTTCTCACGGCCTGCATTTAGCCCTTTTTAGGTTAGAAGGTAAGGAGAGAGATGTCATGCTCAAATGAGCAAAAGGAAAAGAAAGGTATATTCTCAGAGACAGAAAGGAGAGCCGTGGCTTGTGTAATTTTCGATTTGTGAGACACTTGTCTCCTTTGATCCGTACTGTGAGCCAGGTAGAGCAGGCTCTACCAGGATTGCTTTTCATTTAACACATAAGTCACATGAAGATCAGGGGCTTAACTTGCCCGAAGTCACTCAGCTAGCAAAGCCTGACGCCAAGGCCGACACCCAGATTTTCAGCCTTTATGAGCCCCCACACATAGGTTTACTCCAGGGACAGGTGTGCAGAACAGGAAGTAAGGGCCCCTGAGGACTCAAGCTGGTCCTCCCCAGGAAGCCAAGAAACCCACCTGCAGAGCCTGCAGCTTCTCCTCCTCCTGAGCCTTGAGCCGATGAAGTTCTCCAATGTCCTTTCTGAGCTTCCTACTCCGGCGGTTGAGTCGTTCCTAAAGACACAGACACACCTGCTTGTCAGACTGAGGGTGAGGGTGGCACCCATGGGGAGGAGGTGATGGAATACAGTGGGGTTCTGAAAGCCAGGATCAGGTAAATACAAAATTCTGCCTAAAAATAAGTGCCTTTCAGGTGTCATGCTTGGCGAAAGGAACTTGAGATTTTATTTAAAGGATAATTATGAGAAAAAGGTAATGAATAATTTTTTTTAAGTCTTAGAACTATACCAAAATAACAGTATTAGAACCATTTCTTCTTGACTTCAGGGTGCTTTTCTCCCAACATATAAAAGTTACATGACAATCTTCTGGCACTTCTTACTACTTCACATTAACAAGTGAAGCCAGTCTGGAGAGAAATGCATTAAAGAGGAGGTGACAACCTCTGGTACTGCCCCTCCCTGGTCCTGTCCAGCAAGGCCAGCAAGAACCCTTGATTAGGTGCAAACCCACAGCCCCAGGCAAGCATGTGCTCTCTCGGTTAGACTGCCATGGCATCAGCTTAGCTCTTAGCAACCTCAAACTCCTGGATTCAAGCCATCCTCCTGCCTCCGCCTCCCGAGTAGCTGGGAACTCAGGCACCCGCCACAACGCCCGGCCATTTTTTGGTTGCAGCCATCATTGTTGTTTGGCGGGCCTGGGCTGGGGATTCGAACCCACCACCTTAGGTGTATGTGGCTGGCGCCTTAGCTGATTGAGCCACAGGCACCGAGCCATGATTTGAATTTCTTAAAAAAAGTTTCACTTTCAGGTTTTTGATAAACTATAAGAGAAGCAAAAATAAACAAAGCTAGTCCTGATATCAACATAGGCCTGTAATGAATCAAAGTGGAAGAAAGGGGAGGGTATCAACAAAAGACCCTGGAAACCTTCTTCTTATAATCCATTGTGGGATTAGCTGCAAAAGGTACTTGCCCTACCAGATAAAAAAGCATTCAAAGCCATAGTAATAACAATAGTACTGGGGCAAGAAGAAATAGAAAATGAAAGAGAGAGCTCAGGCTCGTTTTATAAAGGAATTTAAAAAGAAAAAACAGCATACAAATGAGTGTGAAAGGACAGAAGCTGAACAAGATGGACTTGAGAAAACAGGTTTACAATAATAGAGCAGTAGAACTGGTTCCCTACCTAGAACTATGTGTGAAGGTGGACTCCACATGTATCAAAGACCTATGTGTGAAAGGTAAAATTATAAAATAAATAGAAAAAATGTTAGCATATAGATTTGAGACCTGGGTGTAGAGAAAGTTGTTTTAAGTAATCCCCTCAAAGCACAAACCATGAGGGAATTTTAAAATTTGATTACATCAAGTATTTCTGTTTAATGACAGCACTATGGACAAAATTAACAGAGAAATGAGATATTAAGAGATGATATCTTCAATGTCTTTAATCAACAAGAAAGTTATATGCAGAATAGAGAAAGGTAAGCCTATATGTCAACAAGAAGATAGAAGCCCAACAGAAAAACCTGCAGAGTAGATTAATTCACAGTTAATTCACAGAAGAGGAAATGCAAAAGGCTATATAATACAGATGAATAGATGCCCAAGCTCATCAGTGGTTCTTAACCTTCCTAATGCTGTGAACCTTTAATACAGTCCAAAGGGGTTGCGACCCACAGGTTGAGTATCTCTGGATTTGAGAAATGGCAATTAACACAGCAGTCAAATCACTTGACATCTTTCAGATTAATAAAAATCAGACAACTGGATATTCCCAGGGTGGGAGAGGTGAATGAGGACCCTAGGCTTGGAGATGTGTGCTGGCTCAGTCGTTCCACAGAGGGTCCCAGGCACCTATGTGTGCTTCTGTCTGTGATCCAGTTGTCCCATTTCTGGGTCAATATACTAGAGAATTCTTCACTTGGGCCATGAAAGGACATGCACACTACATCATTTTTTGTGGCAGCAGAGTTGGGGTCATGTAAAGTCCATTCTTGGGGAAATAGTTAAGTAAAATGTGGCAGATCCCTCTGTGGGACCCTGTGAAGCTGTCAGAAGCCAAGGACTGTTTGCCGCAAAAAATGGATTGATCTTAAAGATTTGGTGTATAATGAAAAGGCAAGAAATAGGATGTTGCCTACAATATCATACTATTTTGTAAATTAAATATGCAAACACAAAATACAGCAATATGTATTTTGCCAAATCTACATATAAGAAAAAGAACAAATGCCTTTAATGGTTGTCCATGGAGGGGGGATGGGAGAGGAATAGTGATAAAATGGAAAACAAATAACACAAGAAAAGGACTTGTAAACTAAAGATAAGGACAAACTTCCTTCATTAACTGAAGAGTATGTTTCATTAACTAAATCCTTCCCACCTCATGTCAAAAAAATTTTGTTTAGGAGATTTTGGAGATGTACATGTAGAAGTCAAGGGATGGGCAAGATGGTCTGAGATTCTGTTGCTAAAATTGAGACCCTAGGACTGTGTGTGAGAGGTTAGTGAGGGCATTCAGGAAACAGAGAGCTTCAGTAAGAAGAGGAGACAATGATGTCACCACAAAGGTGTTAAAAATGCGCCATGTCACTGGGTGTTACCTGCAGGCATTTCCCATCAGAGAGAGGATAAAAAACTCATAGACAGAGTGGGAGGTAATAACTGGCTAACAGGAACATGGCTTATGGGTCTCCCCCAATTTATATTTCCAGTGTTCTCTGTGCTCCTCCAGACTCTTCACCAGCTCACAGGGTTGTTTCACTTTCCTGAACACACCTGTGCAGCCACCCTCCTTATGGCTTATCTCTTGTTTCCCCCTGCCAGGAATATTCTTTCTGCCTGTCAGAATCAGGCTTGTCAAGGTCCAGTTCAAAAAGCCACAGTCCTACTACCATCTGGAAGTTTAAAGTTTAATACATTCAACTACAGACACTGTGCAATGAAAAGAGAACAAAGATAGAGAGCAAAGATAAAAGCAATAAAGATAAAATAAACACATGGAAGAATTGAAGATAACACAGAGGTATCATTGTTAGTATTCAAAATGAATAAGGTAAAGTCTTTTTTTAAAAAAATGCTTATTCATCAACTTTTTTCATTAAAATGATATTTGATGGGTTTATATCATGCGAATAAGGCACTCATTGAAATTAAAAAAGCAAAATTCTTGGGGCTGGGCATGGTGGCTCAAACTGGTAATCCTAGTACTCTGTGAGGTTGATGTGGGCAGATCTGTTGAGTCTAAGAATTTGAGGTCGCTATGAGCTATGACACTATGGCTCTCTCCTGCTGGTAACAAAGTTGAGACTCTGTCTAAAAAAAGAAAAAAAAACCCAGCAAAATTCTTTACAAAGTCTCACTATGTCTTCCTCCATAGAGTGCCATGGTGTCACAGCTCACAGCAATGCCCAGCAAAATTCTTTAAACTTTTACTTAGAAAAAAAAAGATATTCCTTAGAGGGAAAAAAAGATAAATTGAAAGTAGAGAGCAGAGAGAGAAAGAAGGAGGGAGAGGTAGGGGAAAGGAAGAGCAGAGAGAGGAGGGAGGGGGTGGGGTCTTGGTGTGTGCCACACCTTTTGGGGGTAAGACATGATTGTAAGAGGGACTTTACACAACAAATGCAATCAGTGTAACCTGGTTTCTTGTACCCTCAATGAATCTCCAACAATAAAAAAAAAAAAAGATAGAAAGTAGTCCAAGGCCTGTCTTGCTTTAAAGAATATTTTTAAAAGTTTGTCACTTTGTCAGATAGCAGATAAATTGTGATTTCACAATTAAAATCACATTAAAACAAAAAAATTTTCATAAAAAGTCATTAAATACTCTGGGGGGGGCCAAGGCAGGTGGGTTGCTTGAGCTCATGAGTTAAAGATTAGCCTGAGCAAAAGCAAGACTCCATCTCTAAAAAATAGAAAAACTGAGGCAAGACGATCGTTTGAGCCCAAGAGTTGGAGGTTGCTGTGAGCTATGGTGCCATGGCACTCCACCCAAGGCAATAGCTTGAGACTCTGTCTCCAAAAAAAAAAAAAAGGTCATTAAGTAATGGTGAAACATGAGAAACTAGCAACATTAACATCCATTTGTTCTCAACTTACTAACAAAATAAATAAAAGAAAAAGTTGTTAGATGAAAAGTACCTATCTCTGACACAGTAAATAATATTACCAACTTTCAAAATGCACACTCCTTAAGAACAAATAGCTTCCCAAGGTGGATGATGATTGTGATCTAGAAAATGATATAAAATTAACTTAACGGATATATGCATAAATATATGACCTCAGCAAAGAGTCTCATCTGAATCTACAAGTCCAAACTGGTAAAAATCCAACATTATAAAATATATAGCTACTCTTACATAGAGTTAGGGCACATGAGCTTTAAATAAAGACAAGTTAATATGATTCAGACATGTAAAGGAAAACTCTCAGTGATATATCCAGTTACCGGTTGAGAAAATGAAAGAAACCCCCCGAAGTCATGATTCTTAAAGTAACCAACAAATTTAATGCTATGACCATTAAAATCTAAGGGAATCCTCTATAAAACTTAGCAACCTTATATGAGAGCACTCATCTGAAAGAATAGTCAACCAAAATGTCAGGTAATAAAAACCTGTTAATCTCTGGATATGGTGGAAGAGAAAAAAAATTAAATGGCAAAGATGCTGCTAGACTTAAAGATGAGCCATAAAGTAACACGTATCAAAAATATATAATAATGGCTGGGCACAGTGGCTCCCACCTACAATCTCAGCACTTTGGGAGTCAAAGTAGAGAGGACCACTTGAGCCTAGGAATTTAAGGTTACACTGAGCTATGATCAGCCCATTCCACTTTACCTGCAGTGATAGAGCAAGATCCTATCTCTCTCTAAAAATAAAAACAAAAACAAACCCCACAAACAACAACCCCCCCTTACATTAATAATAACCTGAAAACAGAAAAAAAAATCAATGAACTAGAGTAAAAATAAAATACTTTATTATAAGAACTTAATTTATGTCCAGCACTCTACTGAGGGTGACATAGTGAGACTCTGTCTCAAAAAAAAAAAAAAAAAAAGAGACATGGAGCTTATGTTGTTAAATGAATGGAACTCACATAAATGCAAATTTCTAAAATTTTTGCCCTAAAATTATAAGTATAAAGAAGAGAAATAACAGAATGAAAAACATAGGTGAAACATAACTAATGTGGCTTATTATTCAAAAGATAAAGTACTTTGATGCAATCATGTAGAATTTATTCCCTGACGCTAAGGGAAAATGTACCCAGTGAGTCTTCACAGATGAAGACTTTACCACCAGCATTTTAACCAAGCAAACTAAAACAATGTAAGTCACTGTTACACACTTAATTAAACCAGCAAACACATTAAAATGATTGATGTCAACATTGGTCAGTGAGGAAACAGATATACAAATGTAACTTTCTAGATTTATAAATTTTTCTGTCTTTCTAGAATACAGTCAGGGATTACATCATTTCTTTAAAAAGAATATAATTTTTAATTTACAAATTTTACATCAGAGAAATAAACACATAGTTAAAAAAAAATTTAAAAACCCCTTAATTGCAAAATTGTGCTATCAACATCTGCAAACAACACCCTGGATCCCCCATTATGATCGCTTCTTCAGAAACACCCTCAACTCTCTTGCTTCTCCCTCTCTGTATTATTTTTCACACAATTCCCTAACTTTGGGTAAAATGTGCCATTACCTTTTGGTTGACTATCCTCAAGTATCCTTGGAACATGTTAAAGCCCTCAGTTTCAAGCTTCAAA
This sequence comes from Galagoides demidoff, assembly GCA_963574575.1. Classification (NCBI taxonomy): domain Eukaryota; kingdom Metazoa; phylum Chordata; class Mammalia; order Primates; family Galagidae; genus Galagoides; species Galagoides demidoff. The sequence continues at coordinate 20,879 of CAUYQV010002015.1, read as the reverse complement.
CTGGTGCTCCAAACTGCTTGCCAATACTAGCCAGTGTCTCTCAAAGGTTCACTTTTCCAAGCTATATCACATAGTCATCTCTCTTTTCAAACCTTTCACATCCTGATTTCTACCCACACTGGGAAGGTTCCTTCCTCACATATATATTATTGAGGAAATAAAACCCAGAACACCCAAACTATCTCCAAAACTGCAAAATTCCTTCCACTTGCAGACACCTCCTTTTGTTCCCTGCTGTTATAATGATACAGTGTATCTCCTCCTGCAATGGTTCACTTCTCTGCCATCATCTTACTGTGTACAGCATCATTCAACACAATCTATTATTGCTTCTTAGAATACACCACTCCCCTTATTTTACTCCTGCCTTTTTTTTGTGGCTTATCCTAAGTCTCCTTTGCTCCGTCCTCCTCTCCCTACATCTAAATCATGGCCTTTCCCAGAATCTTGTCCCAGAACTTCTTTCCTAAGGATAGAGAATCAATTCTCTGGGACTTAAATATTATGTTTATTCTGATAAGATCACTGTTCTATGTTCTGGAAATACTAGAAATCTAGATTTTATATCCAGCTGCATATCTAAGATCCTACTTTGATGTGTCTCAACTTGGACTCAACTTGTTCTAAATGAAACTCTGATGTTTCATTCAAACCTGTTCTCCCAAGCCCTTATCTTTCGCATCATCCATTCAGTTTCTCAAACCAGAAACTCATGAAGTCATCTTTGATTCTCCTCATTCCCTCACCTCACTTCTAAATTATCAGTAAATCCTATTGATTCAAACTCTAATGATAAATTTTTCAAATGCAACAAGACTTCTGCGGGCTGGGGCTTCTGCATGTGCTCCCTGCCTCCCAGTCTTTGCACTGGTGCACCTCTGTTCTCAGTTTCACTGTCACTCCTCCATCACTCACATGGGTCACACATTGTTCTCCATCTCAGAGCCTTGCTTTCTTCCTTTCCTTAGCTCGTTAAACACTTAGAATTCATTTTATTTCTTGTCTATCTCTCTTCCTAAAACACAAGTTCCCGTCAGCAGGGATGGCAGCATCTGTCTTGCTCATTGATTCCTAGCTTGTACTGCAGTTCCTAAAACACAGCAGGAATTATTAAGTTTTGCTTTAATTAACAAATGTTGTTATTTTACTTGTTTTAGTTTTCTTGTCATTACTTAAGGACAGACTTGACGAGGATTACTTCCCACAGTACCTAGCATACCTACCATCCAGCACAAACTACAGACATAAATAAATCGCTTAGTGACTGGGCGCGGTGGTTTATGCCTGTAATCCTAGCACTCTGGGAGGCCAAGGCCGGTGGATTGCTTGAGCTCACGAGTTCAAGACTAGCCTGAGCAAAAGCGAGACCCCTGTCTTTACTAGAAATAAAAAAACTGAGGCAAGAGACCAAGAATTGGAGGTTGCTGTGACCTATGATGCCATGGCACTCTACACAGGGCGACAACTTGAGATTCCGTCTCAAAAAAAAAGGGCAGTGCCTGTGGCTTAGTGAATAGGGCGCCAGACCCATATACCAAGGGTGGTGGGTTCAAACCTGGCCCTGGCCAAACTGCAACAAAAAAAAGAGCCGGGGCATTGTGGTGGGCGCCTATAGTCCCAGCTACTTGGGAGGCTGAGGCAAGAGAATTGCCTGAGCCCAGGAGTTGGAGGTTGCTGTGAGCTGTGTGATGCCATAGCACTCGACTGAGGGTGATAAAGTGAGACTCTGTCTCTAAAAAAAAAAAAATCACGGCTCAGCGCCTGTGGCTTAATCCGCTAAGGCGCCAGCCACATACACCTAAGGTGGCGGGTTCGAATCCCCAGCCCGGGCCGCCAAACAACAATGATGGCTGCAACCAAAAAATGGCCGGGCGTTGTGGCGGGTGCCTGTGGTCTCAGCTACTTGGGAGGCGGAGGCAGGAGACTTGCTTGAGCCCAGGAGTTGGAGGTTGCTATGAGCTGTGATGCCATGGCACTCTACCCAGGGGGATAGCTTGAGGCTCCGTCTCAAAAAAAAAAAAAAAAATCACTTAGTGAGTGATTAGGTTTCTCATGCCTGTCCCCACTCTCCTGTTGACACTGCATCTTGAGGGAATGATGTTAGAATCAAAGAGAACTTTGTCTCTTTGGCTTTTTGTATTATTTCTCCATCTTTTCATAGTTACCTCCAATCTGGACTCCCACTTTCTCTTCTTGTATCATAGCGTATTCTCTCTGGTAATTCAGCTTTTATTATTGGCTAGAAAGACATCAAGCAAAAATATTGCCAATATTCCAACTGATCAAATGTTAATTAGATTGGGGTTGGGGGAAAGGTGGGTAAAAATAATTCTAAAGCTGATTGAAATAAAAATACACAAATCTTTGCAAAAAAATCTGAAAAATAGGGCAGCGCCTGTGGCTCAAAGGAGTAGGGCACCAGCCCCATATACCAGAGGTGGCGGGTTCAAACCCAGCCCTGGCCAAAAACTGCAAAAAAAAAAAAAAAAAAAAAAACCCTGAAAAATAAAAGTATTGTGAGGATTCTATCACAATAAGTGACATTAAAACATATTGAAAAAGTATAATGTCTAAAATGATCTGACTCATCGGCAAAAATAGAATAAAATAAAATAGAAAGTCAAGAAAATATTGAAGCAAACATGAATAGATGACGTATTATGAAGTTGGCATCCAAATCAGAAGGGAAACTATATGGATTATTTAATAAATGCTGATAGGTAGGAAAAATTGACTATAATGTGGAAACAGTAAAGTTAAATTCCTCCCTTATGCTTTCACCAAAATATATCTCGGAAAAATCTAAGTCCTCCAAAATATATGTTGAAGGATGTTTATTACAACATTATGTGTAATCTTAAAAAGACCCCAATAACCTGGAATAATGCAATGTTTGCCAATTCATGGCCTATTCATACACTTCAATATCAGGCAGTTGTGGAAAAGAATTCAAGAGATCTAAACATATTGATGGGAAGTGAGAACATGGCCAAGATATTTTTAGATGATAAAAATAAGTTACAGAAAAAAATATAGAGGTAATTTTTTGTGTAGTGTTTTTTAAAGAGTGGATTCACACACACACACAATTTTCTGGAAGGATACACAAAAATCTAACAATGGCTACCTCTGGGACTGAGAATGGAAGGAGAGAAAAAGAAAGATGTTTAGTTTTGACTTTATACCTTTCAGTGTTACTGAATTTATTACTAAAAATACGTAACTTTCTAATAAACACCTAACAAAATAAGATTAAAAGCATTATAGAAAAAAAAGGAAAAGGAAAGAAAAGACAAACATAGGAAAAAGAGAATCACTCACTAATTTCCGGGTTTCAATATATTTACAGGAGAATTACTAGTGTGTGTAAAATCTGATTACATTTCTAGCCAAGTTTCTAGTATTATCAACCAGGGAGCCAAATAGTCTTGTCCTAAAAGAGTTGTACATTATCTGCATTATCCAGTCCATCTCCTTCATTCTACAGATGAGCAGACTGACAGTGGCTTATGTTTCCTGGAGCTCTGACACCACAGTGACAGTATCTTCTTTTAGATAGACTCACAGTGATGCACTGAAACTAACGTCAGTAGCAAAATACACACAGAAAAGCAGAGACAAGGGTCCAAAGGAGGATGAAGCAGAAGAAACAGAAAGGTGTCAGTTGTGGACCCTCTCTGAGGGGTCAGGCATAAGGAACATGTAGGAAGGAGTAGCTCAAGGACACAAGGACAGGGGGCCGGCCACAGTGACCCAGTCTTACCTTGTAGTGGCTGATGGCATTTTCAATGGCCAACTCACGATGAGACTTATGTTCAGGAGACACCAGGCATTCCATACACAGAAGCAGTCTCCTTTCCTCACAAAACATGCGCACCCTCTTCTGGTGGCTGAGGCAGATATAGCCTTTCCCCAGCACCCCTTCAGAATAGGGCTTCCGGCAGACAGGGCAGCAAAGGGCTCCGGAGGTTGAGGCCTTCTCCACGTGCTGGGTCAGGCACACTCTACAGAAGAGGTGTCCGCAGTCCGTGCTCACCGCCTCCTTCAGGCACTCCTGGCAAATGGGGCAGATTCCTGCCTCCTTGGTCTCCTTGCATAAAGGGAGCATGGCCTCCTCCTCACCCGATCAGCCTCCTGTCTACAGGACTTCCTTCTCTGCTGGGTCTTCAGAAGGCTTGTAGGCAGAAGAAGGCAGCCCTGGAGAAGCCTGGTAGACAGGACTTAGCTTCCAACTTCAAGTTCCATCAAGGGAGCAGCGGCACGGACTACACAAACTATGAGTCTGCACAAATTTCAGAAATACCTCGTCAGTTTTGACATGCACCCTCTGGTTTCCCCGTATTTGCTAAGTTTGAAGTCTTTATTTTTCACACACCTGGGGGAAGCAGGTGATTCAATAACCAATTCTATTTCCCTCTTGAGAGCTTTCTGTGAATATTTTTTATGGCCCCAAATTACAAGGCAAGGGTGTCACTGTCATGGCCAAAAGCCAGCCAGACCATCATAAACTTAACAATTTGACTCTCCTGTGTTTTGCTGTCAGTCGAGAGAGTTTGGTGGGAGTCTAGGCTGTTCTCTCCCACACTGTCACACTACGTGGCTGTCCATTATTACTATCTATCATTTGCAGCATCTCTAGGAGCTGATCATTTTCCCAAATACATCCCTTCCAGGGTCATATGGATTCCATAATTAAAAGAAGAGAAAGAGAACAGGACATAGAACAGACCAGAGACTCATATAATGTTTGAAGCCACTTTGTTTCTTCCTGTCAAACCACCTCCGAAGATAACCCAAAGAAGAAATCAACCCCCCCTGCCACTTCCCTTAAATACTGGGCATTCACTCTCATTGCTTCATGTTACATCTCTTGCCTGGTCCTCCCAAAAAGCTCTTAGTACCTTACCTCAATTTCTTCTGCTACAATTTCAGATCATTTCCTCAGGCTCCAGACCTGGGAAGATGGCCAGCAGGTGAGTGGTTCAAAATCGTGCCAATTATACGTGTGTATGTTCATATGTCAGTAAACCTGGCGAGGGGGAGGTAGAGAGACTTGCCCGTTCCTGGAAACGCTGAATTACCAGGATAATAAAACTCCCCAGGACCTAGGGTAGCGGGAAGGAGAGATGGACTTTGCTTGGTGCAGGGTGTGGCTTGTTAGCTCATGGGGAGGAGGAAAGTCTTGGACCTTTAACATAAACATGACAGGAACTAAGACTAGACTTGTGGAATGGGGACCCTAGAACCCCAGCTTAGGCAACATTGTGATCCAGGCATCACAGAACTGTAACACCTATTCATGATGCTGGAACTTCAGCTGCCCCCCTCACTGTCCTCCAATTTCCCTCCAGTTAGACTGGTCTTGGCATTGACTTTGGGTGAGCTCACAGGGTGGGTGGGGCACAAGTTAGGGCTGCCATGTAAGGCTTTAAAGACCCAAGGGTCTTTTTTTTTGGGAGATGGAGTAGCACTTGGTCACCTTTGGTAGAGTGCTGTGGTGTCACAGCTCACAGCAACCTCAAACTCTTGGGCTCAAGAGATTCTCTTGCCTCAGCCTCCCAAGTAGCTGGGACTACAGGTGCCTGCCCCAAAGTCTGGCTACTTTTTGGTGTAGTTGTCATTGTTGTTTGGCAGGCCAGGGCCAGTTCAAACCTGCCAGCCCCAGGGCATGTGGCCAGTGCCCTAACCACTGAGCTACAGGTGCCGAGGCAAAGAGTCAAGATCAGGGTCCTCAAACTCTTTAAACAGGGGGCCAGTTCACCATCCCTCAGACTGCTGGAGGGCCAGACTGCAGGCCCCGGGATAAGTCGGCTGCTAAGCAGGATAGGCAGTGGTGACCAAAATACCCGGCGGGCTGGATAAATGTCCTATGCAGGTCGCATGTGGCCCATGGGCTGTAGTTTGAGGATGCCTGGTCAAGATTCTTGTTGAAAACCTCACTCCATAGCCTCCTACCTCAATCCCACTTCACCACTGTTTGCTGCAGGGTTGTGTGATATTGTGATATAATTTAAAAATATACACTGTATATTTGGTCCTCAGTTTCTGAAACCACTGAACATCCCAATAAACCCATCAAAGTAAAAAATATTGTAAGTTGAATATGCACTTAGTACCCCAATAAACCCATCACAAAGTCAAAAATTAAAAATCCATCCATCCTAAGTCTGTATGCCCCTCAATTTATAACGGGATTATGTTCAGACAAATGTATCTTACTATTTATACTAAGCCCCTTTCAAACATACCTGAGGTATGCTAATGAGGTGACTCTTGGAGGATGGAAGCTGGTTGCAGGAATAACCAACTTTGTGATTAGAGGGTTGGAACTTTCAAACCCACCTCTGACTTCCAGGGAGGGGAAAGAGGCCAGGGAACTGAGTTAATCATCAGTGGCCAGTGATTTAATCAATTGTGCCTACATCATGGAATCTTTAAAATCCTAAATGGGGCCAGGCACTGTGGCTCACGCCTGTAATCCCAGCACTTGGGAGGCCAAGGTGAGAGGATTACCTGAGCTCACGGGATTGAGACCAACTTGAGCCAGAGCCAGTCTTTAAAAAATAGCTGGGCATTGTGGCAGATGCCTATAGTCCCAGCTACTTGGTAGGCTGAGGCAAGAGGATCACTTGAACCCAAGAGTTTGAGGGTGTTGTGAGCTAAGATGCCACAGCACTTTACCAAGGGTGACCAAGTGAGACTCTGTCTCAAAAAAAAAAAAGAGAGAAAGAGAAGTATTTTTTCATGTGATAAAACAATTATATATATGCCAAGAGACAGGCAATTTTCATTTTCTCCCTCTCCTTTATGCTTCTTTCCTGCCTCTGCTCTGCCTCTTCCCAGCAGAAGAGGCCTCCTACCTCTTCCTTGAAGCTACACTAAATCCTTCACATCAGTTGAAGCCCAGACCAAGTCTCAGTTTTCTGTGTGAAACTTTCCTGGCAAGTCAGCCTTCATTTTTCATCCCAAGGCCTCCACTTACAGGTGGGCAGTCTGTTCATTACACAAGAAGAGCAGCTGGGCTTGGTGCCCATAGCACAGTGGTTACAGCACCAGCCACATACCCTGAGATTGGCAGGTTCGAACCCAGCCTGGACCTGTAAACAATGACAACTGCAACAAAAAAAATAGCTGGGTGTTGTGGTGGGCACCTGTAGTCCCAGCTACTTGGGAGGCTGAGGCAAGAGAATCGCTTAAGCCCAAGAGTTAGAGGTTGCTGTGAGCTGTCACGTCACAGCACTCTACGAAGGGTGACATAGTGAGACTCTGTCTCAAAAAAACAAAAACAAAGAACAGCAACAACAAAACCAAAACAGCAGCTGGTGAGTGAGTGGGAGCTGAGACCCTTGCTCAGGGGTAGCATTGGCCCCAAAGAAGAGGAGAGGCCCATGACAAGTTACACAAAGGGGAGGAGGAACTTGCAGGTCTATGTGCATCTCCCTTTCCTAAACTACCATCTCATTTATTAACACTTGTTTTTTTGACAATTTCCCTGACTTTGGCTCATACTTACATCCTTGAGGGACAGGACTTTGTCTTTCCATCTTTCTATATACTCCTGTGCCTAGCCCAGGGCTGGGCACCTTAAGCCACTCTCTTAAAGGTCTCCAAGTCAATCCTAAACTCAAGTCCTAGTGATTATTTTCTCAATCCACATCCGAACTGATGACTCAAACGTTAGATAAGCAACAGTTCTCTCCTTCAAAATATCCTCTGCATTGGCTCCTGGGTTCCCTCTCAGTTCTTTCTTTTTTTTCTTTTCTTTTTTTTTTGAGACAGAGCCTCAAGCTTATCCCCCTGGGTAGAGTGCCATGGCATCACAGCTCATAGCAACCTCCAACTCCTGGGCTCAAGCGAGTCTCCTGCCTCCGCCTCCCAAGTAGCTGGGACCACAGGCACCCGCCACAATACCCGGCCATTTTTTTTTTTTTTTTTTTTTGGTTGCAGCCATCATTGTTGTTTGGCAGGCCTGAGCTGGGGATTCAAACCCGCCACCTTAGGTGTACGTGGCTGGCGCCTTAGCCGATTGAGCGACAGGCACCCAGCCCAGGTCACATTTTCTAAACCATGTACACAGGATGTTATTTACATGGAAAGGTATTGCTGAGTCATGAAAATTCTCCATGTTATAATCAAAATGTTACATGGCTTACATGACATTTTCTATGGAACTATGCCTAATCTCTGGATTCCAGCCTTATTTTCCATAAGTGGAAAGATCAGGCTTAGAGGATCTTATCAGACCTTCTCAGTATCTTGCTAACAACTTTCTATTAATGGTAAGTCCCTTTTAAGCAAATACCCTCCTCTTTCAGGAGGTCCATCTACCTGGTAACCTTTCCTCCTCAAAGGATTTCTCCACACTCAGCATAAAGAGAAAGAAGGAATTGGAGGCCTGAATCTAAACCATCTTTTGCCCACCACAGGACTTCCCAATCAAGTGGCCAAAGACAGGTTCTGCTCTGCCAATGTCCTAACCCTAACCCATCTCCTGGACATAGAACAGGAAGTGAAGCATCAATGTGGTTATTGTGAAAGACTGGCAGACGTTTCTTTGGGGGAAAGAGAAAGAGAAAGAAGGACAGAGGGAAGGTAGGAGGAAAGAGATTTAGACTACTATTATTTTTCACTCTTTTTTAGGAAGAGGGATACTTTCCTTTTCCCACAAATTGAGAGCAGGACTATAAATAATCACTTAAAGCAGCTCACATTCATTCCCTGATGTTTAGAAATAGAAAGATTTGGAGCTCATTCTTAGAAAACTTCCAGTAGGGGTCTACCTAGAGTTGGCATGGAGGGGAGAAATAAAATAAGGGGAGAGAGCTACACTCTCATTGGTAGAAATACAACAGACTTGGTTTGCCTCAGAAGGCACTACACAAGAGACATAAATTGACTCCAACATAAGAATTCGGTGTGTGATTGGCTGGCTGAATCCATCAGAAACCAGCTGAAGGGCCACTGTCCTCAGAGAACTTTAGGAACAAAGACCTTCAATAGTTCTAGTTCTAAAAATCCACCAATAGCGTGAGAGAGAGAAAGAGAGGAGATAGTGAGAAAGTCAGTATTTGGACCTCTCCAGTGTGAAGAGGGGTCCAGAATTTGATAGTAACTGTTCTCCCCTTCTCTGTCCTCCACAAACCTGAAGTGTCTGAGGCTATTGGTGAGTGGACATTGGTAGAAAGTCTGGGGACAGAGAGATCCCCACACCCTCCTCTTCACTGTCAGGCACAAACTAGGGAAGGGAAGACATTCTAAATTCATGGGAGTTTGAGGACTGACATGAAAATGATCTGGTTTTTAACACAGTTAATCTAAATTTGAATGAAAATGCTATGGGCGTTTTCTAATATTTCATCCAGAGAAAGAGAAGGAAGAACATACAGAATGGTTTGAAGCAAAAGCTGTGAAAATATAATAAAGTTACTTTCTGCTTATGCTTGAGCAAATTTTGATCATCCCAATAAATGCACCAAAATATCCTGCCTTTTTCAGCATGTGCCCAATGCCTGTGTGTGTGTGGAGGGGGAGGTATACCTGTGTACACATCTGTGTGCACAGTAAGGTCCTTATTTCTTCCCCTTGGAGCTCGTGGGAAATAATCAGAAATCCACATCATGCTTAAGAAACTATACGGTTCCAAAGTAAGAGGGAGCTTGAGATTAGAGTGATATTTATTAATGTTATTTCCACTTGTAAGAAAATGATTTGTTATATGAGAAAATAAAGTGAGCTTTGATTAAAAGTAAATAACTTGAGCTTTAATTGTCCCATCCTGTGGGATGCAGTTATTCGTGGGGGCGAGGGGGACCGAGCCTGAAAAACAATGGGAGAGAAAGAGAGAACGAGACCAAGCAGACTCCTTGTCAAGGTCTGTTTAATGGCGGCGAAAAGCTGGTTTTTAAAGCTTACAGGTGAACAGGGGGTGGAGGGAGTGGGGGGAGGAGTAAAGAGGAAAGGTGTCCTTCGCTGATTGGCAGATTTCAGGTTCAGGCCGTCAGCTGGTTGCGCAGGTGCGGGAACAGCCGCCATCTTGAGTTTAAACAAAGGAATCCCTACTATGTGGTCAGTCGCCGAGTAAGAAGTTGCCATGATTACGTAGGATATACGCAAGCGGGGCGGGGCATGTAATTTTTGAACATTTTGTATGTGCGCTTTGGGGGAGGGGACAGCTTGGCGGGAGCCGAGGATCTTTTTTTGGCCTCCCACAAAGCCAGGCCATGCAGCTCTCCTAAGCTCAGACGGAAGATACGTGTACACAGACAAAAACATGTTAAGCTGCTCCAGATGTCTTCACAGCAGAATACTGCTTTGTTACCTAGAAGGGGAGTGTGAGAATGCTTTTCAGTGGGAGGAGGGAGATTGAGGAGGGACAAGAGGGAGATTAATGGGAAAGAGCACATTAAACCAAGAGGCTCAGATAGTTTTCATGGAACTAAAGGTTGGCATACTTAGACTTGTATGTGGCCAAGAATATGTATGACACATACATCATGTGTGTTCATGATGATGATTTCCATGCTCATGGAGATAAGAACTATCCATAGCACAGTGAAATTCATGATCCAATGAAAATTTGCCACTCAATGTGATTGTTTAACACCTATTAAGAGTACCTATGGATATCAGAAGGCGTAGTAAAGGACTGAACTACAGTTTATTATCACTGGATAATCCAGAATTAGAGGCAACCGTAAAGTTTAATGCTGTTCAAGACCTAAACAAAACTCAGAACTTTCCTATACAGCTTAGTCTCCTCATATACAGCTCTGATTAATAATGAAGCTCATTTTTAGGGCAAACCAAAAATGGTTTGGTTGGATGTATATCTATGTGGTGGATCTATGTTTATTTGTGCTTTTATACTAAAGAACTTTATCTTGGTCAAATTATGCTGTCGATGCTGTAAGAGTGCCTGAGGGTATAGGACCAACTTCAGTATCCCCATTGATAGCCATGATGCTTGGCAATACATTTTGGGAGTTAAAAAGTATACCTCCTACCCCATCAAAAGGGTGTAATCTTCTATTTATTTGGGAATTCTGGGCTAACTAAAAGGTTGGGTTTTTTGTTAATAGAGTAATAGCTCACATCTTTGAAAGCACTGCTCCTAGGTGAGATATAAAAATATTACTTAAATACAACCCACTACTCTGGGCCTCACTTAAATAAAACACAAAATCCTGAAAATATGAGCTTATGGATGGAAACTTCTTCTGGGAGGCAATGACTATGTCTTTTTTTTTTTTTATTAAATGATAACTATGTACATTAATGAAATTCTGGGGTACAGTGTGGTGTTTTTACACACAATATGAAACATTTCCATCAAACTGCTTAACATAGCCTTCATTTCATTTTCTTAGTGATCATGTTAAGACAATCATATTCTTCTACTCTTAGAAAGATTCACTTTGTACCCTTGTAAGATAAACCATAGAGGTGATCCCTAGAATCACCCTCCCTCCACCCATTCCTCCCTCACTTTTCCCTCCCCCTCCCCGTATACTTAGGCTGTTATCAGGTTATAGATTTGATATGAAAGCTATAAATTAATTTCATAATAGGACTGTGTACATTGGATACTTTTTCTTCCATTCCTGTGATACTTTGCTGAGAATACTTTCCAGTTCCATCCATGTTAACATGAAGAACGTAAAGTCTCTATCTTTCTTTATGGCTGCATAGTATTCCATGGTGTACATATACCACAGTTTGTTGATCCATTAATGGATCAATGGGCACTTGGGTTTCTTCCATGACTTGGAAATTATGAATTGGGCTGAAATAAACATTATGATACAAATATCTTTCTTGTAATGTGGTTTTTGGTCTTCTAGATATATACCTAATAAAGGAATTGCAGGATCAAATGGCAGGTCTAATTTTAGTTCTCAAAGTGTTCTCCAGATGTCTTTCAAAAAGGAGTGTATTAGTTTACATTCCCATTAGCAGTGTAGAAAAGTGTTCCCTTTTCTCCACATCCATGCCAGTATCTCTGGTTTTGGTATTTTGTGATATGAGCTAATCCTACTGGAGTTAGGTGGTATCTCAAAGTAGTTTTGACTTGCATTTCTCTGATGATTAAGGATGGTGAGCATTTTTTCAGAGAGAAATTTCTCTTCAAGTTCCTTGCCTACACTGAGATGGGATCACTCATTCTCTTCTTGCTAATATGTTTGAGTTCTCTATGGATTTTGGTTATTAAACCTTTGTTAGAGAAATAACCTACAAAAATCTTCTCCCATTCTAAGGGCTGTCTGCTTGCTTTACTTACTGTTTTCTTGGCTGTGCAGAAACTCTTTAGTTTGATCAGGTCCCAGTAGTATATCTTTGATGTTGCTTCAATAGTCCAGGGTGTCCTCCTCATAAAATATTCTCCCAGGCTGATTTCCTCAAGTGTTTTTCCCACACTTTCTTCTAGTATTTTTATGGTTTCATGTCTTAAGTTTAAATCTTTAACCCATTCAGAGTCTATCTTAATTAATGGTGAAAGGTGTGGGTCCAGTTTCAGTCTTCTACAGATTGCCAGCCAGTTTGCCCAGCACCATTTGTGTTAAATAGGGAATCTTTTCCCCACTCAATGTTTTTAATTGGCTTGTCAAAGATCAGGTAGTGGTAAGTAGATAGATTCATCTGTTGGATCTCTATTCTGTTCCATACATCTACCTTTCTATATTTGTGCTAGTATCATGCTGTTTTGATCACTATGGATTTATAGTATAATCTGAGGTCTGGTAGCGTGATTCCTCCTGTTTTGTTTTTATTTATGAGTAATGTATTGACTATTCAAGGTTTTTTCTAATTCCATATAAAATTAAGTATTATTTTTTAAGATCTTTAAAATATGAGGGTACAGCTTTAATACGGATTGCTTTGGGTAACATGGACATTTTAACAATGTCGATTCTTCCCAGCCATGAGCATGGCATGTTTTTCCATTTGTTAACATTTTCAGCTACTTCTTTTCTTAGAGTTTCATAGTTCTCTTTATAGGGATCTTTCACATTGTTTGTTAGGTAAACTCCAAAATATTTCATCTTCTTTGGCACCACTGTGAATGGAATAGAGTCCTTGACTGTTTTTCGGCTTGGCTGCTTTGTATATATAAAGGCTACAGATTTATGAGTGTTGATTTTGTAACCTGAGATGCTGCTATATTCCTTGATCACTTCTAAGAGTTTTGTAGTGGAATCCCGGTGTTTTCCAGATATACACTCATATCATCTGTGAAAAGTGAAAGTTTAATCTCTTCTAACCATATATGGATGCCCTTAATCACCTTTTCTTCCCTAATTGCGATGGTTAAAACTTCCATTACAATGTTAAAGAGCAATGGGGACAATGGGAAACCTTGCCTGATTCCTGATCTGAGTGGAAATGATTTTAATTTAAATCCATTCAATACAATATTGATTGTAGGTTTGCTATAGATGGCCACTATCAGTTTAAGAAATGTCTCTTCTATATTGATTTTCTTAATTGTTCTGATCATGAAGGGATGCTGGATATTATCAAAAGCTTTTCTGCATCAATTGAGAGAATCATATGGTCTTTGATTTTTAATTTGTTTATGCGATGTATTATATTTATAGATTTACATATGTAGAACCAGTCTTGATATCCTGGGATAAAACCCACTTGTTCGTGGTGTATAATTTGTTTGATGTGTTGCAGGATTCTGTTAGTTAGGATGTTTTTGAATATTTTTGCATCAATACTCATTAGTAGTATTGTTCTATAATTTTCTTTTCTTGTTGGGTCTTTTTCTAGTTTGGGAATCAAGGTGATGTTTGCTTCATAGAATATGTTGGATAGTATTTGGTCTTTTCCTATGTTTTGGGAAAGGTTGACTAGTATAGGTACTAGTTCTCTTTAAAGGTTTGGTAAAATTCTGACGTGATGCCATCTGGTCCCAGGATTTTCTTTTTAGGGAGATTTTGTATAGTTGATGCTATTTCAGAACTTGATATAGGCCTGTTGCACATTTTCACTTACTTCTGGCTAAGTCTTGGAATGTGGCATGTTTCCAAGTATTGGTCAATTTCCTTCAGATTGTCATATTTTGGTGAATAAAGTTTCTTGTAATATTCATTAAGGATTTTTTGAATTTCTAAGGGGTCTGCTGTTATTTCATCTTTACCATTTCTGATTGATGAGATTAGAGATTTTATTCTCTTTTTCTTGGTTAGGTTGGCCAAAGGTTTATCTATTTTATTGACCTTTTCAAAGAACGAACTTTTTGAGTTGTTGATCTCTTCTATCATCCTTTTATTTTCAATTTCATTTATTTCTGCTCTAATTTTGGTTATTTCTTTTCTTCTGATGGATTTCAGATTGGAATTTTCTCTTCTTCCAGTTGTGTGAGATGTCCCTTTAAGTTGTGAACTTCCTCTTTCTGTTCTCTTGATGAAGGCTTTCAATGCTATAAATTTCCCTCTTAGGACTGTGTTTACAGTATCCCAGAGTTTCTGATAACTCGTGTCTTCATTATTGTTTTGTTCTAAAAGTTTGATAATTTCCTTCTTGAACTCGTCTCTGACCCATCTATCATTCAGAATAAGGTTATTTACCTTCCATGTTTTTGTGCAAGATTGCAAATTCTGGTTGTTACTGAATTCAACTTTTTTTTTTTTTGAGACAGAGCCTCAACCTATCCCCCTGGGTAGAGTGCTGTGGCATCACAGGTCACAGCAACCTCCAAATCATGGGCTCAAGGGAGTGTCCTGCTTCAGCCTCCCAAGTAACTGGGACCACAGGCACCTGCCACAACACCCAGCTATTTTTTGTTGTAGCTGTCATTGTTGTTTTGGCGGGCCCGGGCTGGATTTGAACCCGCCACCTTAGGTGTATGTGCTGGTGCCTTAGCCACTTGAGCCACAGGCGCCTAGCCTGAATTCAACTTTAATTCCATAATAGTCTGAGAAAATGCATGGAATAATTTCTATTCTTTTAAATTTACTGAGGTTAGACTTATGACCTAAGATGTGATTGATTTTGGAATATGTTCCATGAACTGATGAGAAAAATGTGCATTCAGTTTTGCTACGGTGAAAAGTTCTGTAGATGTCAGTTAGGTCCAAAGTTGAATAGTTAAATTAAATCTAAAATTTATTTGCTAAGCTACTTATTAGAGGACCTGTCCAACACTGCCAAAGGAGTGTTAAAATCTCTGACTATGATGGAGCTGGGGAGATCAAGTTGCTCATGCCTGTTAGAGTATCTCTTATAAATTGAGGTGCATTCAGGTTGGGTGCATAGATATTGATAATTGAGATCTCGTCATATTGAGTATTACCCTTAACAAATATAAAGTGGACATCCTTGTCTTTGCTTACTTTTGTTGGTTCAAACCCTATTGTATCTGCAAATAAAATTGCAACACCTGCTTTTTTCTGCTTTCCATTTACCTGGTATATAGATGACCATCCCTTCACCCTGAGTCTATATTTATCTTTTAATATAAGATGTGATTCTTAAATACAGCAGATGTCCGGTCTGAGTTTCTTTAGCCAATCTGTGACTGTTTAGAGGACAATTTAAGCCATTCACATTGATTGAAATTATTGATTAGCCTGGTAAAATTTGGGGCATTGGGTTGCTTGAAAGTCCAGTAGACATTTTTAATCCTTTTGCCCTTCTGGAAACTGGAATTTGATCAAAACTTTCTCAGTTAGTTTACTCTTGTGGTGGGGCATTGCACTGGCCATTGTGGAGGATAGGTTTGAGAATTTCCTGGAGAGCTAGTTTAGTTATGGCAAATTTCTTCAACATGTGAATGTCATTAAAGTATTTAATTTCTCCATCATAGATGAAACTCAGTTTAGCTGCATACAGGATCCTGGGTTGAAAGTTATTTTGTTTTAGGAGAATAGAAGTCAATGACCATCCTCTTCTAGCCTGAAAGTTTTCAGCCAAGAGATCTACAGTCATCCTAATACTTATCCCCTTGTAGGTTATGGTTTTCTTATATCTGACTGCTTTCAGAAGTTTCTCCTTCATCTTAACTTTAGTGAAGTTAATTATGATGTGCCTGGGGGATGTCTTATTCAGGCTGAATCCCCCTGGGGTTCTGAAATTATCTGCTATCTGAATTTCAGAATCTCTTGTCATGTCTGGAAAGTTATCTTTCATAATTTCATGAAGAAGAGCCTCTGTGTTTTGTGAAGCAACTTCATCACCTTCAGGCATTCCTATAAAGCGAATATTAGTTTTCTTCAAATTGTGCAAGAGCTCTCTGAAAGAAAGATCTGTTTTTGCTCTCCATTTCTTTTGATCTTTGCACTCCTTGGCTTGTTCAAAAGCTTTGTCTTCAAAGTCAGAGATCTTTTCTTCTGCCTGTTCCACTCTGTTACAGAAGGATTTCACTGTATCTTCCAGATCCTTGAGGACTGCAACCTGTTGTCTCAGTATTTCAAAATCTTCAATCATTTTATATTTGAAATCATTAAATTCTTAAGACATCTTTTGAATAATTTCTTGTAATTCTAATTCCCTCCTTTCTTCCATTCTGTTAAACTTATTTGCGATCCAAATTCTGAACTCGATATCTGATATCTCAGTCATCTGTTTATGGATAGGGTCTTCAATTGCATCTGCCCCATTTTTCCTTGGGGAAGTTGATCTGCTCTGGTTATTCAAGTTGCCAGAGTTTTTCTGCTGATTCCACCCCATGCTGAGTTTACCCTGTTTGGAGACCTTATCAGAACCTTTCAGTCAATGGCTTCTTCTGGTTGCCCAGAGAGACAGGGCATGTCTGTCGTATTCTTTCCATTCTCAGGTGCTGGGGAGAGCAGGGCACAGTGGAATGGCAGCAGCTACACGAGAGCGTGCATAGCCAGATCAGGCCTCATTTGGTCTGCTGGGGCTCCCGGGGGACAAGAGGCCAGCAGTGCCTGGATCAGTCTTAGTTTGGCTCCAACAGGGTCACATGGGTGGCCAGGGAACTGGAGCGGTGATGCAGGGCACTTCTGCTGCTGGATCCATCCTAGTTCAGCCCCACTGTCGTTACCATGGGTCAGATGAACAACAGTGGCTGCGTGGAGCACAACTTCAGCCAAATCAGTCCTACTTCAGCTGGTTGGTGCAATAGGGGGGCAGACAAGGGGAATGGCAGTAGCTGGATCAATCCTCATTCACCCCGCTAATGTGGCCAGGGTGGCAGGAGAATGGCAGCGACCAGATCAGTCCTGTTTGGCCCCACCAGGACCACCAGGGAGCAGGGGAATGGCAGCAGACAGATCAGTCCTAGTTTGGCCCCACCAGGGCTACTGGGGGCAAGGAGAATGGCAGTGGCCGGATCAGTCCTTGATCAGCCCCACTGGGGTAACCGGGAGTTAGGGGATTAGCATCCAGGACAGTCCTAGTTCTACCCTGCTGGGGCAACTGGGGGACAGGGGAACTGCTGCAGCTAGATAAGTCCTAGTTCAGCCCCGCTGGAGAAACTGGGGGGGCAGGGGAACAGCAGCGGTGGTGCAGGGGATGTGCATGACCCGATCACTCCTAATTCACACTGCCGGGGCAACCATGGGGCAGGGGGACACCAGCAGCTGGATCAGTCCTAGTTCACCCTCACCAGGGCAACCACAAGAGCAGGGGAATGGGGAGTGAAGGACTCCTCCACCGCCACCTGCTGGACATGCGTGGCACTAGCTAGCCGTTCTAGTCCCTCCTGGTGTGGAGCTCGGAGAAGGGAACTCCTCTACCGCTGTTCATGGGACACACGTTGCTCTAGCAAGCAGTTCTGGGCACACTCGGAGCAGGAGTCCGGAGCTGGGATCTCCTCTGCTGCCTGTGGGGTGCTTGACTCTAGCAAGCATTTCTGGGCCGGCCCAGAGTTGGAGACTCCTCCACTGCTGCCTGCGGGGCTCATGTTGCTCTAGCAAGTAGTTCTGTGCCTGCCTGGAGCTGGGGGCTCCTCTGCAGCCACCCACCACCCATGGGAGGTGTGTGGCTCTAGCAAGAAGCTCTGGGGCCCGCTTTGTACCTATATTTGTGTTCTTAAATGCTCTTCCTTGCATTTACAGCTTGCTGGGCCTGATCAGAATGGGGGAATCCTCCGCCAACCCCTGAGGGGCGCTTGTGGCTCTAGCAAGAAGTTTTGGGCCTGCCCAGAATGCAAGAATCCTCTGCAGCTGTTTGCAGGACATTCACGGCTCTAGCAAGCAGATCTGGGCTTGCCTGTAGCAGGGGACACCTTCACCACTGCCTGCAGAGCTGCCTGGCTCTAGCAAGGAGTTCTGGGCCCACCTGCAGTGGCAGACACCTCCACCGGCCCCTGCAGGGTGCACGGGGCTCTAAAAATCAGTTCTGGGGGTTCAGCGCCTGTGGCTCAATCGGCTAAGGCGCCAGCCACGTACACCTAAGGTGGCCGGTTCGAATCCCCAGCCCAGGCCCGCCAAACAACAATAATGGCTGCAACCAAAAAATGGCCGGGCATTGTGGCGGGCTCCTGTGGTCCTAGCTACTTAGGAGGCAGAGGCAGGAGACTCGCTTGAGCCCAGGAGTTGGAGGTTGCTATGAGCTGTGATGCCATGACACTCTACCCAGGGGGATAGCTTGAGGCTCTGTCTCAAAAAGAAAAAAAATCAGTTCTGCGTCCCCCCAGAGTGGGGGACTCCTTTGCCACTTCCCCAAGGGGTGCACATGGCTCTAGCAAGTAGTTCAGAGCCTGCCTGGAGTGGGGGACTCCTGCACTGCCACCGCGGGGTGTGTGTGGCTCTAGCAAGCAGTTATAGGCCTGCCAGGAGCAGTGGGCTCCTCCAGTGCCAACTTCAGTGTGTGCAGCTCTAGGAGTGGAGGACTCCACCACTGCCGCTAGTGGTGGGTTTTGTACCTTTTGATTGTATTTTTGGGGTCACATCTCGCCTCAGCAAAGTTATTGTGGGTTCTTCAATCTTCTCTCTTGGCTCAGCTTCAAACTATCAGCTTACTTGCCAGACTTCTGTCCTTTATGTCTCTATCTGGATGGGAGCCTCTGTGGGAAGCTGGCTGCAGTCCGCTGTCTTGGCTCAATCCCCCACTATAATTTAGCACTGACTATTTCAATCTCCCCACCTTTTATCCCCTGAGTTTCCCACCCAAAAAAGCTAAGGAGCAATTTCCCTTTGCTTCTACTCTCATCTCCATCACAGTCAGCTCCAGGATTATACTAAGAACTCTTTCCTGTTCAGATGAAACACAGACAAAATATTTTATCCCTCAGGATGAGTAAATTTGTGGGGAACTGTGATAAACCAAAAAGGAAATAAAGGAAGAAGAAATTAAAAAAAAAAGTCAGGCTTACAAAGCAAAGGTTTCAAGCTTCACAATAAATGCTGAATTTGTTAAATAGTAGTGCACTCCCCGGGCTGTTACACCATTTTCCACCCTCAGAATTTTCTTTTATTTCCACCTTCATCTGTCTCTTCCAGAAACTAGCTTGGAGTTATGACTCCAATCACTGAGACCTTCTAGGGAGAGAAATGGGGGATAAGAGGGTAAAGGGCCCTTTCTTGCTGAATCTCAAAGCCCTCACATATCTCAAAGTGAATATTTATACAAAACAAAGTAGTCCAGTCCCAACTGCTTAGTAGTTTTGGTTCCAAAACGCTTTTGGAAAATACTGAAAGAACATTTTTTTTTTCAGGGACTTAAAGAATGTTAGCATGGGCAAAATCCCTAGGTTATTCCATCCAAATTATCTAAATTACAGAAGAAGAAAATGGGCTCTCTGTAATTGGAGGTAACTTACCCAGGATCACTTCAAATCAAGGTGAGAGTGAAAAGACTTAATACTCACAAGAGCTGGACAATGTTAAAGGCTTTGCTTATGAGGATTGGTTCTGATTGATGGGAAGGCTGGAAGAAAGCAAAAGGACATAGAGAACATTGATGTATAATAGAAGGGAAGTTGAGAGATGTCTCTCAGACACTTTCTGGGGGCTACCACTGTGACCCTACTTCCCAGGTGAATATCCCATTTATGCTTATTTCATTCCTCTGTTCCCCTTACTCAGGCAACCCAATCTTGGAAGCAGCAGAGAGTGCAAAGGGCCCTGGAAAGGAGATGTGTATATTCCTTGCACCTATGGTTCCTTGCAAGGCTACACCCAAGTCTTGGTGAAGTGGCTCATACAAATGGCTCAGACTACTCAACCCAAACAAGACATCCCACAGGCACATCATAATTAAATTCACTAAAGTCAATATAAAAGAAAAAATTCTCAAAGCAGTTAGACGCAAGAAAACCATAACCTACAAAGGAAAGTGTATTAGAATGACTGCAGATCATCCTGCTGAAATATTTCAGGCCAGAAGAGGATGGTCAGCAACTTTTAATCTCCTAAAGCAAAACAAGTTCCAACCCAGGATCCTATATCCAGCTAAACTGAGTTTCGTCTATGATGGAGAAATTAAATACTTTAATGACATCCATATGTTGAAGAAATTTGCCATAACTAAACCACCTCTGCAGGAAATTCTCAAACCTATCCTCCATAATAATCATTGTAATCCCTCACCACAAAAGTAAATGCACCCAGAAACTTTTGATCAAATTCCAACCTCCACAGTGGTGAAAGGATTAAAAATGTCTACTGGACTTTTGAGCAATTTGAAGACCAATATCTTACCAGGTCTTTCAATAATTTCAATCAATATGAATGGCCTAAACTGCCCTTTAAAGAGGCACAGATTGGCTGATTGGATACAGAAACTCAGACCAGATATCTGCTGTGTTCAGGAAACATATACTACTTTAAAAGATAAATACAGACTCAGGGTGAAGGGATGGTCTTCTATATTCCAAGCAAATGGAAAACAGAAAAAAGCAAGTGCGGCAATTTTATTTGCAGATAGGTTAGGATTTAAACCAACAAAAATAAGCAAAGATAAGGATG
>CAUYQV010002013.1:0-14674 GCA_963574575.1 Galagoides demidoff | reverse complement strand
GTTTGGATTTCAGTTCTACCTTTTAACTGTGTCACCCTTAAATTCTTAGTTTCCATTTCTCCATCTGAAAAATGGAAATTAATTACATTTGATTTTTTCCAGTTGTCATCCTCATTTTGAGATAGTTGTAAGAATCAATTATCCCTTCCTGTATTTGTTCAAATACTCTTGGGTGCCCACTGTGTGCTTTCTGTCCCCATGGAATGTACTCCAGCAGGTGAGGCATATCAGAATGTTGAGAAGCTGAGATACATATATGAAGCATTACAGTCAAGGCGCAGCTACCAACTCCCCATAATGTTCCCTTGTCTTTATAACCCATTTCATGCCTCTTTCCCAAGGCCAAAGATACAGTGAAAGTGGTCATATGGTATATATGATCCATTTGGGCAAGTCAATATTTTAATTCCATTCAGTGCCCTCTCCAGCCCCCAGAGCCAGTCAGCCCTAACTCTACCCTAATCCAGATTTTCTGGTTTTATCTAGTCTCTTCTATTTGCCTCACCCTATGACAGGAAAGTAGGAAAATAGAGATTTGTAGAAGTTGGTAAAACCTAATAGCAGAGTTCCATTTCAAGATCCAAGAAAAACTTCCTGTTTTGTTAAGACCTTTCTTAGGAGCGGAAACTAGCTCATTGAAACCACAATGAATAATTTTACTGATTTGTACCATATGTTTAGCAAGCCTGAAATCCCAAGAGGAGGTTGGTGAATAAAGAGAAATCATTGGAAGGGGACAGTCAGATAATCAACTCCCTAAGGGTACAGTGACAACCAAGGGAGTGGAAAAACATTTGAGGCACAACGCAAAGCCTCAGTGGCTCATTCACGGGCTGTGTCAACTTGGATTGCTCATGCTTTCTCCAGATGGGTTTTTTTTTTTTTTTTTTGAGACAGTTTCAAGCTGTCAGTCTTGGTAGAGTGCTATGGCGTCACAGCTCACAGCAACCTCAGACTCTTGGGCTTAGGTGATTCTCTTCCACAGCCTCCCAAGTAGCTGGGACTACAGGTGCCTGCCACAATGCCCAGCTATTTTTTGGTTGCAGTTGTCCTTGTTGTTTGGCAGGCCGAGGCTGGATTCAAACCCACCAGCTCCCATGTATGTGGCTGGCACCTTAGCTGCTTGAGCTACAGACACCAAGCTTGGAGTTTCCTTTTTTACAAAAATATCTAGGAAGCAGCTGTATTAGCCTAGACAACTCCACAGTAACAAAACCAACCCCAGAATCTTGGCTTAACACGATAAAAGCTTTTTTATTGCTTTTGTTAAATGATCAATACACCACCAGGTTGGTGGTGGAGTAGGAGGTGGAGACAAGGGAATTCTACTCAATAACACTGGTAGACAGAGCTCTCCCATTTGGAGCTGTATCACTGGAGCCCTGGGCCTCCACCATCCTTCCAGGAGAGGCAGAAAAGGTATGCCTGGAGAAGTCATACCTGTTCTTCTATGCTTCAGAATGGAATTGACATATGTTACTTCTGTCTCAGTGATTAGACAGAACAAACTGCAGAGGGGCTGGGATAGATGGGGAAACATATAGATATTCGCTGAGCAATAAATGCCTGTACCCCAGCAGCCATTTAATGCAAGGTGCATGTTACGACATGTTATGGCAGCTCAGAATCCCACACTGATCTTTAGACTCTGAATGTGCTCATTTCTCATCTAAGGTTCTTTCTTGTCTATTTTCTGGGCGTTTAATGGCATCCCGCAGGTCAAAAAATAGTGTACCTTACAGGTAGTTTCTACATAAAGTTTTTACCTTCTTAGCTAGTTCACAGGAACTAGCAGTTCACCATGACCTTGCAATACATTGTTGGGAGACTGACAGCTTGGTGTCCCTGGAAGCCTAATCCATCAGTTATTGGAATTAAATCTTAGTTTTTAAAAATTACAGAATTTTAAGCTGTTCACATTTAATTCCACAAAAATGACAACATGAAACTGAATAATTGTTCTCTGAAAGATTGTTGACCACAATTGTTGAAATGCATTATGACTCATGCCTCCTCTTCCAGTTGACTCATGTTTGCTTCTTGTCCCAAGTTTTATGCCCAGGAAGGATGTTCCATGTTCACCATCACTATCTATTAAATATACATATACCTCATACATATATGATGTAGTTCTCCTCGTATATGTGTTTGGATGACCAGGCAGGCTTGGGAGGGAGTGCCTTGTAAGTGATAGCTTATCCAGGTCTTCAGTTTTCTCTTCCTTGATTTGAGGACATTTTGTCATCCACCAAAAAGGCAGGAGAGAGCAAGGGAAATATAGATGAGTTTGAAACAGACTTATTTCACAGGGCAGTTCTCTGTCATTTTGTTTTACTTGGCCTGCTTTGGAGCTGTTTGGGGGCACATACAGTTCTCCAACCATGAGGCCCTTTCCAGAACCTTATTTCCCCTTGGAATGACATGTTATCCTCCCTTACAAATGTAGCAATTGTAAATTCCTGCCTGGGGAGCAGCAATTGCTTTGAATTACACACTCTTTGAATAAACCAGTATGGGATTAACAAGGCCTTATTGTTCTGCAGTCCTTTGCTGAAACTCGCTATAGTAATTTCTAGTGAAATTGTATTCCCCTCCCTAGCATTTGATTATGCAAAGGAACCCTTTTCCACACTTTAATTGGTGCTTTGTGGTTGTGTGTAATAAAAATCTTTTTACCATATTACCAACCCTGAACTGGGAACAATAAAACCATCAGGGTTTTTTTTAGTTAAGTGTTTTCTCTGCCTTTCTCTCTTTGGCATCTCTACTATGATTCCACCTTTTACAATTTTCTCAGATTTGTGGTGCCCAAAATATTACTGCATGACTGCTATATACGTATAAGAATGCACACTCTGTGCTTATGCAATTTAAAGTTGCCTTCTTTACAATGTGTGTTATGCTGTTTTTCACTTAGACCTCAGGAGCACAGAATTAAATCAATAATAATCCTTATTTCCTGACACATTCTCATCATTGGTCTAGAAACGCTATTTTAAATGTGCTTTTATGATGACTCAAGGCAAATGATCTCTACCTATACTGAAAAAAAAAATTTTTTTTTTTCAGACAAGAGTTTCACTATGTCAGCCTCAGTAGAGTGCTATGGCATCACAGCTCACAACAACCTCAAACTCTTGGGCTTAAGTGATTCTCTTGCCTCAGCCTCCCAAGTAGCTAGGACTACAGGCGCCCCCCACAACACCCAGCTATTTTTTGTTTGGTTGCAGTTGTCATTGTTGTTTAGCAGGCCCGGGTATATGTGGCTGGCACCCTACTTACTGAGCTATGGGCGCCTAGCCCACTCTCAAATTTTTTAAAAAATATTTGTCTTTTTTTTTTTTTTTTTTGCCAGGACAGGTTTTGAACCTGCCACATCTGGTATATGGGGCCGGCACCCTACTCCTTTGAGCCACAGGCACTGCCCTGTCATTCTTGTTTTGAGACGGAGTCTCACTTTGTTGCTCCAGGTAGAGTGCCATGGCATATAGCTCACAGCAACCTCAGACTCCTGGGCCCAAGTGATTCTCTTGCCTCAGCCTCCTGAGTAGCTGGGGTTACAGGCAATGGACACAACTTGCAATTTTTAGAGGCTGGGTCTTGCTCAGGCTGGTCTTGAAGCCATAAGCTCAGGCAGTCCACCTGCCTGGGCCTCCCAGAGTGCTAGGATTGCAGGCATGAGCCACCACAACTGGCCTCATTCTTTTTTTTTTTTTTTTTTTTCATTTTTTGGCCGGGGCTGGTATTGAATCTACCACCTCGGGCATATGGGGCCGGCGCCCTACTCCTTTGAGCCACAGGTGCTGCCCGGCCTCATTCATTTTTTAATCATTACCAATAAAGCTTGATAGAACCAAGAACAAATCTACCAATAGTTACTTCCTAACTAAAATTATTTCTAACAAAACCAAAAAAGAATCATTTTATAATGACAAAGTCTGAAAGTTGGACCACTAAAAATGTTAAGATCAAGACATTGAACCAGGTTTTATGCAGTTGTATTTTGATGGACATTATTTACCTATGAGATAGATCCTTATAAAAGCTCAGAAAATGTGAAACTAGTAAATTAGAGCAATAATGGCATCTTTTCTAGCTGTTAGGCCAGTTAAATTTAAGAAAGATGAGGGTAGAAGACCAACTCAAAGTCAAAATAACTACCAAGAACATTCTGTATTCTCTTAATAGGTAATGAAATTAAATCTATGCATTGCTGAATTAAAATATAAACTCTACTTGCCTACATAACTCTCATGCCTCCAAAAATAACAGCCTAATACTACAATATTGTTAAAAAAGGCTTTCATGAAATTCACAAAGGAATAGTCTTTACCCTTCTGTCCCCAAACCATGTTCTTAGATCCTTTTTTCTTTTTTTTGAGACAGAGTCTCACTACATTGCCCTCAGTAGAGTGCCGTGAAGATGTAAGCCTATTTTTCAAACCAGAGACTTTTTTGAAGTATGTCCTATTAGAAAAAATAAAAAGAAATGATCATTTCTGCTATTAATAATTTTACTTGTAAGGAGACAGAGCTAATGCCTTTGGAAACTTATTTCAAAATCAAGCTGTAGATGAAATCCTGTGGCACATGATTAAGTTAAGGGAGGGCCTTAAGTAGATACTTGGCTTATAAGCTACATAAATAAATAAGATCAAAGAAAGCTGAGCCCTGGCTCGGCACCTGTAGCTTAGCAGCTAGGGTGCCAGCCAGATACACCAGAGCTGGCGGGTTTGAATCCATCCCGGGCCTGCCAAACAATAACTGCAACCAAAAAATAGTGTTGTGATGGGCACCTGTGGTCCCAGCTACTTGGGAGGCTGAGGCAAAGAGAATCTCTTAAGCCCAAGAGTTTGAGGTTGCTGTGAACTGTGACGCCGCGTCACTCTACCAAGGGCAACAAAGTGAGACTCTGTCTCGAAAAAATAAATAAAGCTGAGCCCCCAAAATGTAGTGGTTTATAGGAAAGCAATAGATACTTTGAATGATATCCTGAAGGGATGTCAAAGTAAATCAAAATCTTATGAGCAGGTAAAAAAAGAAAAAACTAAAATTCAGAAAAACTGTTACCTGGGTGTGATGTCCCATACCTGTACTCCCAGCTACTCAGGAGGCTGAGCAGAAAGATCACTTGACTGATAGTTTGAGGCTGTAGTGAGCTACGATCACACCACTGCATTCTAGCCTTGGTGACAGATACCTCATCTCTTTAAAAAAAAAAAAAAAGGAATAAAATTTAAAGTTTTTAAAATAGAGGGGAAAAAATTGCCATCCATCTCAGGTATTGATTTTTTTTTTCCTTATACCAGTAGTACATGACTGCAAAAAAGAGAAAAAAAAAAAAGAGTAGGAAAAAGAAATGTGACAGGAAATTTGAAATATAAAACTTCCAGACTTCTGGTAACACAATTTGTAACAGGGTTCAAGTATTAACAGGACTGCTTCTAAATTAAAAGAAACAAAAAGAATCCCAACTTAAGCCCAAAGAATTTCATATTTGGTAAACTATTTGGGGAAATTCCACAAAAACTGCAGGCCAAGTCACTTTATTTACTCTTACACTCCAACCTTTCCATTTTATTTTGCTTCAGCAGTTGTTATAAAACTGAGTAGACAGCTGGGATAAACCCAGGAGCTCTCTTTTCCAATAACAAACTATGTGTATCCTACGCAGATAAGGAAAGTCATCTTCTTCCAAGTACAGGCTTTTGTCAGTGCTGAGAAATGTTCTCCATACTCTTGTCGCCTCAGATTGCCATGTACTAACCACTCTTACATCTCTGGACACCAGAGTATCACATTGTTTTTGTTTCTTGTTTTGAGACAGAGTCTCACTCTGTTGCCCTGGGTAGAGTGCCATGGCATTATAACTCACACCAACCTCAAACTCTTGGGCTTGAATAATCCTCTTGCCTCAGCCTCCTAAGCAGCTGGGACTACAGGTGTGTGCCACTATGCCCGGCTAGTTTTCCTATTTTTAGTAGGGGCAGGCTCTCGCACTTGCTCAGGGTGGTCTCAAACTCCTGAGCTCAAGCAACCTACCCACTTTGGCCTCCCATGGTGTTGGGATTCTGCACCCAGCTAGATTATCACATTGGTAAGACCTGTGGTCTGGCACATGGGTGAGAGCAAAGGGGCACTAACCTGGCTGGAGTTACTGGTAGCCATGACTGCTCTTCAAGAACTTTGGGTGGCAGAGCCCCACCAGGCTGGTGACTGTCTCCTGGGCTACAGCAGAGCTCTGAGAATGCGATGTCTTCCCCCTTCACAGCTTTCTCTCCCCTTCTCACCTCCATTCAACATTCCACAGTGCAGTAAAATAATTCAGTAGAGCGCCCTGTACCTCACTTTTCCTCCTGAGGACTAGAACTCTGCTCATTAGCTGGGGTCTAATTACCCTGTCTTGCTCTTAACCGGAGACATGCCTTCCAGTCCACCTTTCCACAGCCCCCTGACCAGGGCTTTGCTGCGAGCCACGACTCCTGCATGACTTTGGTCTACCTCTCAGACCCTTCCACAGTCATCTAGCTGCTTACTTTGCTATCAGAGGATACTGCTAATTGCTAGAACCAGACTCCAGCCTGCCTTATCTACTCAGCCCATATCATTACCTTTCCCAAAGCCAGGTGAGTCCCCTTGTTCTTGCCCACCCACCCAATCCTGGAGCTTCCCTCTTAACCTCAGCTGCTACCACTTGAAAGTTGACAATCATAGCAGTAATTAATGGTACTTAAGAGCTTAATTTTCCCCAGGAGCTATCTTAAGTGCTTCATGTACTTAAATTCGCTTAATTGGGACTACAAATCTTAGAGAAACCGAAGCTGGGAGAGGTTAACTTGTTCAAGGTTACCCAAAAGGTAAACAGCACAGCTTTAATTTTAACCTAGATTTTTTTTTTTTTTTTTTTGAGACAGAGTCTCACTTTGTCACCGTTGGTGTCAGAGCTCACAGCAACCTCAAACTCTTGGGCTTAAGTAATTCTCTTGCCTCACCCTCCCAAGTAGCTGGGAGGTGCCCGCCACAATGCCCAGCTATTTTTTGGTTGTAGTTGTCATTGTTTGACAGGTCCGGGCTGGATTCGAACCTGCCAGCTCTGGTGCATGTGGCTAGCGTCCTAGCTGCTGAGCTACAAGTGCCAGACCAGAACCTAGATCTTTAGATGCCAGGTCAAGGGTGCTTAACATTCCTTTACTTGTATATTGCTTCCACATAGTATGTCAGTTGAAGGAAGTCCCCCTTTGGGACTGGACAGAATCTCAGCTATGCTGCCTCCCAGCAGGCCTTGGATCTGGGCACAGGCTTTGGACACCATTCAGTAGAGAATGGAGTGGTACCTCTGCCTCTTCTATTTATTCTTCTATGACTTCACTGCCAGTAGGGCTGGTTGGCAGTGTGATGAAACTTTACACCGGGTGCCATCATCCGTCAGCTCTCTGAAATGTGTGCAGGTTTCCCTGGGATCTAGGAAGCCCTAAATCACAGGGTTCTGGCCCAAGCTATTTATTCTACGACTGAGAACTCAAAGCTCAGAGAAGTGATGTGATTTGTCCTGTGCTACACAGCTAGTTAAGGTCAGGGCCAGAGTTGAGTTTTATGGCTTCCAAGCCACCTTGAGTGGACTGGAACCACGGAAGGCCACATTTTACAGCAGGGCTTTTGAAGGCAAGCTAAAATGCTTTAACCTCACTTTTTCCCTCTGTGTTTTAATCTCTAACAGCAAAGGAAACCTGACTACAAGGATGATAAATGTTGCTGATAAGGAGCAAATTGTTGGAAGAATTGCTGTTACCACCCACTTTTGGCAAGGACCAGGACTTTCTGGACTATTTATCATTCTGGAAGCCAGGAAGATGTTCATAGATGTATTCACATGATTGTGATCTAATTTACACCACAAGGCAAAATTTACCATATCCTGTAGAGACTTCAAGATCTTTATATGTATTAACTTATTTGATCCACACAACAACCCTAAGAATTAGGTGTTTTATCATTCCCCCTTTATAGATAAGGAAACTGGGCCTTTGAGAACTTAAGTAACTTGCCTAAGGTCACATAGCTAGGAAGAGGCAGAACCAAGATCTGGAGGTAGATCTTACCTCGAGGTCTACAACTCCTAACTCTTGCACTAGACTGGCTTTTGTGGAAAATGGGGAATGAAAGTTTTTGAAGATTCCCCCCCAAAAATAGAAGAATAATAAGAACCAGTTGTCATAAATATCCATACTCCCAGGTTCAAAGCTTACCTACCCACTGACAGGCCATCGATGATCTGGATGGCCTGCAGTAAGCCTTTCAGAGCTTGTCACTTTGTTCTAGGAAAATGTTATCCAGCCCCCTGTTCCTGGGCCACCCTCAGAGTGTTTTACAGGCACTTCATTGCCTGAGTTTGAAGCACATTCAGGAGCACAGAAAGATAGCAGAGAAACCAAATAAAACTAACAATATAATAAAGCTTGGCAATTTTCAAACCTTGTTGCATCATTCCTTGCTTGGGAAGAAATGCTCAAAAATCAACAGAAGGAAGAAAAAAAACAGGAAGTTACAAAGCACTTTTATTATGTTTTCAGAAGTTTACTGCCAGATTAAGACTATTTCTGCCAAAAATAACATGCCTCTTCCCTACAATCTACACAATTTGGAGTTTTCTGGGAATTTGGTGGGATTTTGAGGGTGAAACCATAAGTTCCCACCATGTTCATTTTCAAAAAGAATGTCCCAGTGATGAACAACATACACACACACAATCCTACAGCTCCTACTGTGAGTGATTGTCCCCTGAGGTGGACACCTGAAAGGAAGTCTCTTCAGTGCACCTGCAATTATTGTGGGTCTCCATCTGCAGGTCTCTGTCCTGAGGGCTGGGGATGAAAGGTGACCCAAGGTCAAGAGGCTGTGGGAAGGGCCCAGGACTGGGACCCCAACAAAGCTGTGCTCAAATCCTGGATTCACCACTTGCTAGGGGCATGACCTCTCTGAGCATCCCGTTTTCTCATCTGTGAAATAAGAACTAATATAGTATCCTGCAGGACTGCCATGAGAATTAAATGAGGCGTTGTATATACATCGCTCAGCGCAGTATCTGAAAGTAGTCACTTAAGCCTCTCCACTTGAGAGAAGAGTAGATAGCCCTAAATAACTGATAGCCAAGACTGAGGGGTCAGCTGAGGGGCTTGGGGGCAGACCGAAGGGTCAGGAGGAAGGGAAAAGACAAAGGCAAAACAGAGAAGCCAGACATGGTGGCTCATGCCCATAATCCCAGCACTCTGGGAGGCTGTTGCTGGTGGATTGCGTGAGCTCAGGAGTTCAAGAACACCAAGAAAAATTGCTGGGCATTATAGCATCACTTGAACCAAAACGTTTGAGGTTGGTGCGAGCTATGATGCCACAGCACTCTACCTGGGCAAGAAAGTGAAACTGTCTCAAAGAGAGAGAGAGAGAAGCAGGGAGGAAAGACTTGCTCCCTTTTGTCCCTCAAGGTAGACTTGGTAAAGATGGAAGACTCAAGGGGGAAAAGAGAAATTACTTTGTATTATCCAATGGCAAGATTTTTCAAGTACTCAAGCTTTGCTCATCCAGACATTAAAGGCATAGCCAAGGGGTTACATTATTACTACTGAGTGGTAGGATAATGTTTTTAAGACACTGGGCTTTTTTTTTCTTCTAGATTTCTTTTTTCCTTTTACTTAAACTCCCTATTTAAACAGATATGCCATTCTTTGGTCATACCTAAGACAAGAGACTTAAGAGCAGAAAGCACAGTTTATGGTTTCAAAAGCCTGGACCAGTGGTACTTTCTCAATGTGTGATCTCCAGTCACCTGGGTACTTGGTAGAAAGACAGATTCCTGAGCCCAATCCCAGACTGATTAAATCAACAACTCCATGGGTGGGGCCCAGCAATCTGTGTTGTTGTTTTTTTAGAGACAGAATCTCACTCTATTGCCCTTGGGAGAGTGCTCTGGCGTCATAGCTCACAGCAACCTCCAACTCCTGGGCTTAAGCTATTCTCTTGCCTCAGCCTCCTGAGTAGCTGGGACTACAGGTGCCTGCCAGAATGCCTGGCTATTTTTTTTGTTGCAGTTTGGCCAGGGTCAGGTTCGAACCCGCCACCCTTGGTATACTGGGGCTGGTGCCCTACCCAGCTGAGCCACAGGTGCTGCCCCACCAGCAGTCTGTGTTTTAATGAGTCCTCCAGGTGGTTCAGATGCAGGCTAAAGTTTGAAAACAATCAGTTTAGGTTCTTGGTGTATTAGAAAGAACAAATAGGTAGAAGATTTTGGAGAAAACATCAGGAATAAAAGCAAAGCTCCTTACTTAGGTTAGAAAAATACTCTCTAGGTTGAGAGAAGGGAAGTGATAAGACAGAGGAGGTGGGAACAGGAGAGGGCTAGGTCTGCATGCCGGCCTGTATCTGTGCAAGCCCTATACTTCGCCTGTTCCTAGGGGCTATGTTAGTTGCCTTCTGGTAGGTGTTTAGTGGGAACTTACACCATGAGAACAACCAACAACCAGAATTTTCTCTATTGCCTGTCAGGTAGAAGAAAACGTTAGGTCTGTGTCCTCCCTATTCCGTACGGACAATACCTCATTGCAGCATCCTGGACTGCTCATTAACACGTAAGAAGGAAGGTGGGGCCCTGGGCCTCTAGTGGCATGGGAGGTAGGGGAGGGAAATGACCCCCCCCCCCACTGCACTGGATCTTGGGTGGTGCTAAACAGAACCCACACAAGATTACCTTTGAACCATGGCATGAATAATACTCATCCCAATTATAAGTACTGTTTATGTTGGAAATCAATTGGTCCTTGGCATTTATTCCCATCCTCTCCTGGGGTGCCTTTGGGTATTGCAGAGGCTGAAGAGCTTTAAACTACATTTCCCAGATTCCCATGCAGTGTGACCTGCAGAAGAAGGCAGAGGCCATCAGCCATCTTTCTTGGCTTGCTTGGTCAAGTTTCATGTCAGTGGCAGCAATGGCATCTCCTGATCCCAACTTCTGCATTTCTGGAGTTTAGCAACTGCGTTGTGTTCACCAGCTCAATCGTTTGGGGGACAATTTCCTGATTCTCTACCCTCATAATTAGGGCAAGAGGTCATAGCTCCATGGGGGGCTCAATTCTGTGGTGTTCAGGTTGTCATTCCAGAAGTCCTCAGCCTACATGCCTCCAATTGTTTCACGAGCATCAACTTACCTGCATTAATTCCTACTGTGCTAAAAACCTAGTGTGGTTCCTATCCCTAGCACTAAAGATATAGCAAAAACCAAACAAATCTGCCTTGAAGTTTAACTGGAGAGTCAGGATGGCTACACAGAAATGCTTATAATTCCAGAAAATCAGGCCAAGTGCCACAGGGGCAGTGTGGACAGTACACAAGATGAGAGCGCTCATTGCAGTGGCTTGAGTTAGGCTCTGGGACACACTGGACTGAGGTAAATGTCTTAATTGACCAAACAGTGTACCTACTGGCTAATTGTCCTGTTTCAGCCAACCTTGGCCTTTGTCTTGCTTCCTGCTTCCTCATCTAAGCCTCACACAGGGAGTTCCCATTCCTTTCTCCTTTCATCTTTTATCAGCCTCCCTCTTGTTCCAGAATACATGTTCCTGTATGTGTCAGAGTGGTTTATAGTTTGCACTAAGCAAACTATATTTATTTATTTCAGAATGTGAGTTCTTGAGGACTCTCAAGAACTGCTGTGTTGTCTGTTAGGGAGCTTCAGGGGCCAGCTTCTGCTGTCCAAAGGAGGCTCAAAAAGCTAAATGTGGAAATGCTTACCTCAGCTGATGCCTAAAGAGTATTTGGTGAGCTTTGTCCACAAAGACCAGGCATTGGAAATGACCCTTTCCGTGCCTATAGTGCTAACTTGGGAATAACCCTCTCTAGTAGAAGCATTTTCTGTGTCCAGCCTCAGATGTGGCAGGCAGGACTTGCTCTGGTATTTTAGTGAGCCATGCTTCCCCAGCCTACACCAACCCTGGGCATAATGGAAGCATGGGTCTTCCAATCACCCTTCTTTAGTTGAAGGTGTGGTGATGGTTCCTCACAGGGCTGTCTCATTGGCTATACTTACCAAGTCACCGCTCAAAGTCCCACCAAGGACAGCCTGTCCCTGGACTACTTGCTGTCTGCTAGTCTCCTGGTGAGGTCAGAGTCGCTCCTGAAGGGGGAGAGAGAGCACCTGTATTAGGCTCTCCAGAGAAACAGAACCGACAGGACGTATATATATATATATGTATAAAGAGATATATCTTGGCTTGGCACTCATGGAACAGTGGTTATAGTCCCGGCCGCATACACCCAAGCTGGCAGGTTTGAACCTAGCCTGGACCATCTAAACAACAATGACAACTGCAACAACAACAACAAAAATAGCTGGGTGTTGTGGTGGGCACCTGTAGTCCCAGCTACTTGGGAGGCTGAGGCAAGAGAATCACTTAAGACCAGGAGTTTGAAGTTGCTGTGAGCTGTGACTTCACAGCACTCTACTGAGGGTGACATAGTGAAACTATCTCAAAAAAAAAAAAAAAAAAAAAGAGAGCGAGAGGAGAGAGATCTTAAGGAATTAGCTTATGTGATTATGGAGTCTTGCTAAGTCCAGAATCTGATGGAGGAGGCCAAAGCCAGACTGCTGGCTATCAGGGAAGAGCTGACATTGCAGATGAAGTCCAAAGGCAGACAGCTGTACAAGTACCCTTTGTTGGGGGTGGGGGAGTCAGTGGGTGTCAGGCTTTTGTTTTATTCAGTTCTTCAACCAATTGGACATAGCCAGAATAACATTTGACCAAATATCTGGGCAATGTGGCCCAGCCAAGTTGACAGATACAATAGCCATCAAAGGACCCTTGCTCCTAAGCAGCAGGGGAACTGCCTCACGTTCTGGTGCTCTTCAGCCTCACCCGGCCTCTGGTGCAGTCACTTCCATTCTTGCTCACCCCACACACCCATTCTGGGACCTGATGTGGCTTCCCTTGGGGGACTGAGGTGGAAGATAGGTGCTGGGCTGGAAGTTAATCAGAGAAATGCTATGCTCAAAATCTCCTCTCCTCATGGATTCCTGGAGGAGCCAGAGAACTCTTTCTCCTCAGGGTTACTTCCACAGCAGCTCTCTATCCCCAGGTCAGGGGAAAACATTTTCACAGCCTTCACCACAGCCCTGGAGCCCAAGTTCAGCTGCCTCCCCAGGACATGTCCAAAATTTCCACAATCCATGTGTGATGGGGTTGAGCCATGGTGACATTAGTCATGCTTTTTGTTGATTGAAAACAAGCATATGCTGTAACCAAGGCCTCACTGTGGGTTTTGACTTAACTGTTACTCACTAACTGTAACAAGACTGGAAAAAGGACTAAAATAGAAACTGTGTATATAGTAAGAGTGGAAGGCCGGGAGAGCAGACTCTTTGCCTTCAGTGGTACGAGGTGGTTTGTCTCCTTTACGGGAACCCAGCCAGGGACACATCCTCCTCAGTTGCCTGACTACTTCCTGTTTGGGGTTTTCTTTTTTTAAGTAACAGCTTTATTGACATGTAATTCACATTCCATGAAATTCACTCGTTTAAAGTGTTACAATTCAGTGGTTTGTAGCAAATTCACTACAAACAATTTCAGAAGATTTTCATCACCTCCAAAAGAAACCCTATCCCCAAAAGGCATCACTTACTCCCATTTCCCCCTCAAGTCCCCAGACCCTAGTTAACCAATCTACTTTTTTGTTTCTATGTATTTACCTCTTCTGGACATTTCGTATAAAAGCAAGCACGTAATATATGGTTCTGATGGATTTTTATAAAAGTAAAAGAAGTTTAGATTTTATCATGGCAGCAAGATAACCAGATGGAGCCCTCATTTCTCAAAGACAACTGGCCACGTCACTTGTTCCTTTTTTTTTTTTTTTTTTTTTTTTGAGACAAGAGTCTCACTGTATTGCCCCAGCCTTGAGCGTCATAGCCATAACAACCTCAAACTCCTGGCTCAAGGAATCCTCTTGCCTCAGTCTTCCTGAGCAGCTGGAAGTACAGGTGTGCACCACCATGTGCAGATAAGTGTTTTCTTTTTCATTCATTCTTTCTTTTTTTAGTAGAGAAGGAGTCTCACTTTCATTCAGGTTGGTCTTGAACTCCTGAGCTTTAGCAATGCAGGCTTTGGCCTCCCAGAATGCTGGGATTATAGGTGTGAGTCACTTTGCCCCCATTGCTCATCTTAAGGGAATAGGCAGAAACGCTTCTGAGAATTGACAGGGATAGAAACCCTGGATGTTCAGCAGCAGTCAGCAGATAGAAATCCTGGCTGTGAGTGAAACCGACTCACAACTAAAGGAAGTTCTAGGAGGAGTTGAGTGGCAAAGACATTAGCAACCACCTGTAGGGCGGTTGATTAGCTCAGTCTGACAACCCAAGTGGCAAATTCCCTAGAGTCCAGTTGTACCCTTTAAGGTTTATTTCTTGGGGAATTAATCCTTTGACCACTTGCAATTTTCTCCCCAAAGGAGATTCAATAAGTATGGAACATTTTCTTTTCCTTTTGAGACAGAGTCTCACTCAGTCTCCCTGGGTAGAGTGTCGTGGTGTCCTAGCTCACAGCAACCTCAAATACTTGGGTTCAAGTGATTCTCTCGCCTCAGTTTCCCAAGTAGCTGGGACTACAGGCACCACCATAATGCCTGGCTAGTTTTT
>CAUYQV010002010.1:0-25340 GCA_963574575.1 Galagoides demidoff | reverse complement strand
GGCTCAGCGCCTGTGGCTCAAGCGGCTAAGGCGCCAGCCACATACACCTAAGGTGGCGGGTTCGAATCCCCAGCCCGGGCCCGCCAAACAACAATGATGGCTGCAACCAAAAAATGGCCGGACGTTGTGGCGGGTACCTGTAGTCCCAGCTACTTGGGAGGCGGAGGCAGGAGACTCGCTTGAGCCAAGGAGTTGGAGGTTGCTATGAGCTGTGATGCCATGGCACTGTACCCAGGGGATAGCTTGAGGCTCCGTCTCAAAAAAAAAAAAAAAAAGAAGCACTGTGAACTAAAAGATTTACTTAGCAGGGTTGTCCAAAGCCTGCGTATTTCAAAGAAAGGTTTGGCCTTACCTAGCTCCTGGGAGATAGACAATACTAAGCCCTTGGAATATCTTGCCTGGTGAGAGTGTTTTTGCTCCCGTTTAACTTCACAAATTGCTGGAGATTGAGTAACCAAGGTCAGCCAAGTGGATGGTTAGCCATGCCTCCATGACCAACATTTAGTAAAAACACTGGACACCAAGGCTCTGGTGAGCTTTTTGGTTGGCAGTATTTCATGTGTGCTGTCACACATCATATGGGGAATTCAGCACTGCTTGCAGACCACCGGGAGATGACAACTGGAATCTTGCATATGGTTTCTCCTGGACTCTACCCTTTGCACCATTGTTTTCTGTTGCTGTTTTAATTTGTACTCCTTCACTAGAATAAACTGTAACTGCATGCAAGTATAACAGCTATGCTGAGTTGTATCCTTCTAGCAAATCATTGAGCCTAGAGGGTCTTAGGGACCCCTAGTAACAGCCACACTTTGAGAACCACTGCTCTAGACTATGGAATTAATCTCTCTAGGATTCCATTGTTTTAGACTTTGGGGAATCCTCACCAATAAAGTATCTTATAACCTGGCCTACGGGTTACCTTGATGGAACATTTTGTAAAAATACCCCAAGCCTTGCATTTCCACAGTCCAGGGTCAGAGGAGGTTTGGAAGCCTGGGTGTTGCCCTGTGTGCTAACCCTGAACAATCCTTCTAGGCTTCTGGGCCTTAGTCTCCCACCTCTAAATGAGGGTTTTGAGCAGTTCTCTTCTCCCTAGGTATGGCAGGGCCAACAGAGAATATGCAGGGATGTGGGCAAGGACAGTTTATTTTGCCTTATTGACCCATTTCCAAAGCCCAGGTCTGCCTGTTACAGCCCTACTCACCTGAGCCAGGGACCCCGTGATGCTGGAGCCCACAGGCTTTGGTAGATCCAGCCGCTTTGTGCTGCCCATCCTGGAACTACCTTCAGGGCTGTGGCCCACATTTTACAGTACATGGGCCCTCCCTGACCCATCCTGCCTTGGCCTGAGATCAGGGCCTTGAGCCAACACAGGGAGGAAGGCCCCTTAGTGCCCGCTGGTTATGTGGCTTTATTCACAGACTCAGCACTTGCTGAGCATGGAAGGATAGAACATCTGGGGCCAGGCTGGGCCTGGAGGGCAGGGTGGCTGGGAGGCCATGCATGGAGAGAAAGTGCTGGCTGGGCCAGGCCTGTGTGGGGCAAGGCTGGAGGCAGGCAGCATGCGGGAGGCCTGGCTGGGTCTGCACAGAACAGATCCATGTGAGCCAGGAGGGAGGGACTGAGGCTTTTCTGGGGCAAGGGGTGTGGGTGTGGGTGTGGGGCTGGCTAGAAAGCACCCCTGCCCCCTGAACCCAGGAAAATGACATGGTTGGACAGTCAGAACACCTGCAGCTGGGTTCTGCTGCTGCCTTGGGACTTGATGTGTGGCTAGCTAAGCTGGTCCCCTCTGGTGTTGTTGTCCTGCTTATACTTGGACATTTGCCTTGGAGTGACCCACATAGGGATGCTCTGGGGACATTTGTAAGGAGGCTGGACAATCCTGGGGAGTATGCCTGGGGCCCAGCTAGGCGGGGTCGGCCTGTGGAGGGAGTGGATCCCCAGCTCCCTGTGATGCCAAGCTTTTCTTTCTCAGGTGTTCGTGCCAGTTCTGGACTGTGGCCCGCAGAGGGCGCTGTCTCACACCGCAATGTGGGCCACCACTGAGCCAAGGAAGACTAAAGTTAAGCCTGTTTCTCCCGGCCCGCCCTGCTGGCTCCTGACTTCCTGCCTAAACGCAAACAAGGAGCCCAAAGACCGGATCCTCCTCCCGGGCCTTCTTCCTGGTGAAGAGCCCAATCCCACCCAGCAGAGAACAGAAAAACCAGTTCCCCGGGTTTCACTCCCTGGCTGGGAATAGCAAAGTTTGGAAAGTTGGCAGGGGCTCTCTGGGCTGTCCAGGAAGGTGACCTAGGGGCCTGGGAAGCCAGGTGAGGCCTGACCCGGGCCCTGGAGCTGAGGATGCAGCCTCTGCCCGCTTTCCGCCGACCTTTCCCAGGGACTTGGGCGCAGGGGTGCAGGAGAGGGGCCATCAGCATTGGCGGGAGGGGGTGCGGTGCACGGAGCCTGGGCGCTTGGGAATCTTGCGCCAGCGTCTCTTGTCCCAGCGGCAGAGCAGCAGTAGGCGGAAGGTGTCCCGGAAGGCTTTGTTGCAGAGTGCGTAGCACATGGGGTTGATGGTGCTGTTGACGTAACACAGCCAGTAGCCCAGCTCCCACAGGGTCTCAGGGACACAGTCCTTGCAGAAAGTGGACACCAGCACCATGATGTTGTATGGTGTCCAGGTGAGGATGAAGGCCAGCAGGATGGCACTCAGGGTCCGAGCTGCCTTCTTCTCCTTGACCAGTGAGAAGGTCTTCCGTTTGGCCAGCTGCTCCTTCCCACGGGGCTTCTGGCTCTTGCCTGCTCTATCACGCCCTTTCCTGGTTGGCCTCTTGACTGTATTCGGGGAGCTTCGGGGGGGCTGCTTGGTGGGGGCCTGTGCCTCGGGGTCCACCATAGGCATCTTGATCACCACTTCAGAGCCGGGCTCCTCACCCTCTGAGGATGTGAGGGACTCCATGGAGCCTTCATCCTCTTCCTCTTCCTCTTTCCAGCTATAGGACTGCAGCAGCCTTGGGGCCCGGCAACAGCGACAGCAGCGGCCTGGAGGAGTGTCTGGTGAGCCCTCAGCCCCTGGCTGAGATCTCTCTGAACTGCTGCTGCTGCCACCCCCTTTGCCTGGTGTCTCAGAGCCCTGAAGGGCTGCCAGCTCCCGTGCCCGGTTCTCTGTCTCCCGGTAGATGCGCCAGTAGAGCGTGCACATGACCGTAACGGGGAGGTAGAAGGCAGCCATGGCTGTGCCGAAGGTGATGATGGGCTGGGAGAGGAATTGGATGTAGCACTGCCCGGCCAGCACCGTCCGTTCCCCTACCAGGTACTGCCAGAAGAGGATGGCCGGGGCCCAGAGGACGAAAGAAACCAGCCAGGCCAGGCCAATCATCAGAGCTGCCCGGCGGGGTGTGCGCTTGGCGCGGTAGCTCAGGGGCCGGGTCACGGAGAAGTAGCGGTCAAAGCTGATGAGCAGCAGATTCATGACGGAGGCATTGCTGGCCACATAGTCCAGGGCCAGCCAGAGGTCGCAAGCCAGTGTGCCCAAAGCCCAGTGGCCCATGAGCAGGTAGGTGGTGTACAGGTTCATGGAGAAGGTGCCAATGATGAGGTCGGCGCAGGCTAGGCTCAACAGGAAGTAGTTATTAACTGTCTTGAGCTCTGTGTTGACCTTGAAGGAGATGAGTACCAGTAGGTTGCCCGTCACTGTGGCCAGGGACAGGAGGCCTGTGGTAATCCCAATGAAGGCCACTTGCCAGGGACCCTTTCCTGGTGCTAGGACAGTGATGTTGGGGCTGACGGCAGGTGGGGCTGAGGTGTTCATGGTGGCCAGGTGGGGCAGGGTGGGCAGCTTCTTCCTCTAGTCACCCTATAGGGCTTCCTCAGAGGAAGGTCATCACCTGAAAAGAAAGGACATGGGCTTTGGTGGGGCCACTGGGGATCTCTGATGCCCTGAGGGAAAAGCTAAGGACATAGCCCCTGCCTTCACACAGCTTTGGGTGGGACAGCATCATCCTCACTTTCTGGTGCTCACACATGATCATTTATAAAGCACTTTCTCAGCCACAAGATTTGCCAGCAGCACAGGATGGCTTTGGAATTCAGGGATTTTAATTTTTTAATTTTTAATTTAATTTAATTTTTTTGAGACAGAGTCTCACTTTGTTGCCCTTGGTAGAGTGTTGTGGCATCATAGCTCACAGCAACCTCAAAACTCTTGGGATTAAGCAAGTCTCTTGCCTCAGCCTCCCAAGTAGGTGGGACTATAGGCGCCCACCCAGCTATTTTTTTAGAGACAAGGTCTCACTCTGGTCTTGAACCTGTGAGCTCAGGAAATCCACCTGCCTTGGCCTCCCAGAGTGCTAGGCATGAGCCACCATGCCTGATAAGAAATTCAGGGATCTGAGTCCTTACACAAGCTTCATCATTCAGACACTGAGTTTAAATTTTCTTATTGAAAAATTCTTGTCTTGCTTAACTAATGTGGTAGGAGTTGAAAGGCGACTCACTTCGTATACAGTTCTCCCAGATTTTCAAAGCATTTCACTCAATTTTATTAAAGTGCTCATTTTACTGAGTAGTTACTACATGCCAGACACAGTGCTAAGCCCTTAATTGAATTATATCATTTAACTGTGGTGTATCTCTAGAGTGAAGGTCTCTCATTACATCTCACTGTAAGGCAATGGTGGCTCTGATCAGCTGCAAAGCTTGACCATGGTGACGTGGGTTGTACCCACTTTCACTGGGTATGAGAATCCCACTCCACTGGGAGTCTTCCATCTAATGAGAGATGGGAGGAAAGGGGAGGGCTCCAGAGAAGAGAAGGGGCACTGTGTGTGCACGTATGTGTGTGTTTGTGTCTGTACATTTTTCTGTGCATGTGGCTTTATATACATACATGAGGAAGGTGGTGTTTGCAGCTGAATTGGACCCTCTAGGACAGTGATTTTCAACTGGTGTGCTGTGAGAGTATCTTAGGTGTGCCATGAAAAATTTTTAAGATCATTAATTAAATTATTTTTGAAAGAAGTTCAAAGCACAGTAAATATATTCTATTTTTTGCTCTTTTTTTTTTTATGAACATAAAAGTGTGTTGTGGAAATTTAACTATAGGTTCAAGTGAAGTGTGTGATAGAAAAGGTCGAAAAACACTGCCTTATGAGGACAGCAGGGAAAGTTGTGCTTTGCTTGGTGGTAAGAAGGTTCGGGGTAAAAGGAGATCTCAGGGACAAGGGCCCCAGCTACTACATAAGTAGGGGTCTGGCCCCAGATGGGATGTGGGCAGGGCAGCCTCCCTCCCTCTTGCAGTCTGTTCCTGGGCCCCAGCTGAGTAGGGGGAAGCAAGAGGAACAGGAAGATCCTCCAGAATTTTCTTAGATCTGGGGTCTGGCCCAGGCACTAAGGCTGGGTAAGGAGAAAGGGAAGCCAGGACACTTTTTGCAACTTTTACTGGCCAAGGTGAAGCCACAATGAAGGGAGAGGGTCTCAGCCAGCTCAGTCGTGGCCTTGCTGCCTTGTAATTTAGTGGGTCACTTTCTGTTCTGGGCCTTAGGCATTCATCTGTTCATTGAAGAGATTGAGGGTACCCCCGACCCCACAAGCAACAGTTGTGGTCTTCAGGGGCTATATTGTTGGAAAATTTCCAAGGGAGTGATGTATAGCAGGGGCGTACCAACCTCTGGTATTCTTGGGGCATTCAGCCTATAAAAGACTGAATGGCCTGGGTGCTGTGTGGCTGAGGGTGAACTGTCAGTGTGTCAAAGCAGCTCTCAGTGTAGTGAGTTCAGCATGGGACAGAACGAGCAAGGACTGTGTCTGTCAGTGTATCTGGGACAGGTTGCACATCAGAGGCCATGTGCAACATCATTGTTAAGGAACCTGGGCAACTCTGGAGCCAGACTGTCTGGATCTGAATCCAGGCAACACCATTTACTGAGTGTGTGATAATTTTTTTTTTCGAGACAGAGTCTCATTTTTTTGTCTTTGGTGTGCTGT
Organism: Galagoides demidoff; assembly: GCA_963574575.1. NCBI lineage: Eukaryota > Metazoa > Chordata > Mammalia > Primates > Galagidae > Galagoides > Galagoides demidoff. Next base: position 19,370 of record CAUYQV010002010.1, on the reverse strand, counting down.
GGCATCACAGCTCACAGCAACCTCAAGCTTTTTTTTTTTGAGGCAGAGCCTTAGGCTGTCACCCTAGGTAGAGTGCTGTGAGATCACAGCTCACAGCAACCTCCAACTCCTGGGCTCAAGCGAGTCTCCTGCCTCTGCCTCCCATGTAGCAGGGGCTACAGGTACCCACCATGATGCCTGGCTATTTTTTGGTTGGAGCCATCATTGTTCTTTGGGGGGCCCAGGCTGGATTCTAATCCACCAGCTCAGGTGTATGTGGCTGGCACCTTAGCCACTTGAGCCACAGGTGCCGAGCCAACCTCAAACTCTCAAGCGATTCTCTTGCCTCAGCCTCCCAAGTTGCAGGAACTACAGGCGCCTATCACAATGACTAGCTATTTTTTTTTTTAACTTTTTTTTTTGCAATTTTTGGCCGGGGCTGGGTTTGAACCCATCCCCTCCAGTATATGGGGCCAGCACCCTACTCCTTGAGCCATAGGTACCGTCCTGACCAGCTGTTTTTTAAGAGATTGGGGGGGGATCTTGCTCTTGCTCAGGCTGGTCTTGAACTTGTGAGCTCAGGCAGTCCACCCGCCTCAGACTCCCAAGTGCTGAGATTACAGGTGTAAGCCACTATGCCCAGCTGTGTGATACTTTTTAAATTTGTTTTTTCTTTTAGACAGAGACTAGCCATGTCATCCTGAGTAGAGCATTATGATGTGATAGTTCACAGCAACCTCAAACTGTAGGGATCAAGTGATTCTTTTGCCTCAGCCTCATGAGTAGCTGGGACTACAATGCCCAGCACTATGCCTGGCTATTTTTTAGTAGAGAAGGGGCCTTCTCTTGCTCAGGCTGGTCTGAATTCCTAAGCTCAAGCAATCCACCCCCCTCGGCTTCCCAGAGTGCTAGGATTACAGGCTTGAGCACAGAATTTATTTTATTTTATTATTCTTATTATTTTGAGTTAGAGTCAACTGGACTTGAGTGCCATTGGCCTCAGCCTAGCTCACAGCAACCTCAAACTCCTGGGTTCAAGAGATCCTCCTGCCTCAGCCTCTGGGTACCTGGGACTACAGGGCCGGCCACCATGCTTGGCTAATTTTTCTATTTTTAGTAGAGATAGGGTCTTGCTTTTGCTCAGGCTGGTTTTGAATTCCTGAGCTCAAGTAATCCCCCTGCCTCAGCCTCCCAGAGTGCTGGAATTACAGGTGTGAGACACTGTGTTTGGTCAGAGTGTGTGATTATTGCTGGTGACATAATTTCTATATGTCATGGTTTTCTCAACTAAAAAATGGGGATGATACCTATTAGCTAATACCATGGCTAACGCCTCCACGCATTGTGAGGACTAAATCAGCTTAATCCTGGGAACAGCGCCTGGTACTTGCAGCACTAGGTTCTCATTAACTCTCAGTATGTAGCAATAAAGGTTCATTCCTGTGTAGGAATGTCTACTTCTTGTATTAAAAATCTCTGATAGGACAATAATAGCAACTAATAATAATGGTCACTGCTGTTCTTTAGTGCTCCCTGAGTCATTGCTAAAGGACTTATCTGCATAATCTCATTTAATCTTAACTTGAACCTGTTTTCTCCATTTTATAGCTAAGGAATTTGAGGCTGAGAAAAGCAAGAGAATTTGCATAAGATCATGCAACCAGGATTTGAGCCCAAGCAGTTTGTTCCAATGAAACTTCATTTACAAAAACTGAAGGTCAGCTTTAGGGCTGTAGTTTGCCAATTGAATTTTTAAGAATATTACTTTAAAGTTTGATTTGTCTTGATTACTGAGTTTTGCTGTACCAACGAGGCAGCTGGTGGATGCTACCCTTGAGAATTTGCCCTATATAACTCTTGTCACTTTGGTTTTCTGAGCTCATTGCCATTTAATGCTCATTTCACAAAGGAGGCAACTGAGGCCCAGAGAAAATGGGGTAGAAGGGATCATTTAGTCCAAGGTCTCCTGGATCCTGGACTAGGTGCTGTGTCCCATGTCACACACACACACACACACACACACACCCCTCCACCCCCAGTATCCTGGGACAACTCTGTAACCCTAGACCCTGAGCAAGACCTACAAGTCTCTTTGGACAAGAGGAGGTTGCTGGCTTGAGAGGCTGCACCCTACCCAGCTGCAGGGACCTCTCATCAGCTTGTGCAGTCATCAAAGCTTGACTCCTTGTTCCACAGCAGCTAGGACTAGGGCGAGGTGAGTCAGGCACTTGTTTCAGGTGCAAATTTAAGGGGTATCTTAAACTCAGTACTTGAGAAGATATTTTCATGCAATATTTATAAAAACGAAATTAATGCATAAAGTTCATGATGAACAGCATCTTAAACAAAGACAGGCTCCAGCCCTGCACTTGCACAGCCTTCTCTCACTTGCTTCACTCTGATCCTGGCCCTGTTTCCAATAAAACTTTATTTGCAAAAACAGATGGCCAGCTTGTGGGCTGTAATTTGCTATTTGACTTTTTAAAATATTATATTGCATTATTATTTATCTTGATTAGTGAGTCTTTCTGTGCCCTCTTTGAAATTTTGCTCTGTGGTGAGTGTCTCACTTAATGCATCCTAGTCCTAAAATTGTAGATCCCAGCCTTGAGTTTGGAACTGTCCCTCCCTAGCTGTGTGACCATCAGCAATCACTCAATTTTCATTCACTTACTGCCCTTATCCCCCAGCTCCTGGAACTGAAACAGACACTCCACTATAGTCCTCCACTGCTCAGCCCTTCTCAGCAAGCCCCTTCCCCTCCAGACTCCCACAGCCCCTCTCTGGTTTCCAGTTAAGTGGAGGAGTTGGACCAGCTTGCCATCTGGGGAGATTTTATGGAGTCCCCAAACCAACATCTCAAGATGCTGAACAAAAAGGAATCAAACTCTGAGGCAAGGCTGAGCACTCACTTAGGTTGCTCTACTTGGGACTGGAATGGCATCAACTCAGCATGGGAATTTGGTGACTTCTGCCTATCACAAGGCTGGCTATGAAACTTTGGGGAATTAAAAAAATGCTTTGGAACGGGGACCTGGGAGAATTAACATAAGTGGGAGGGGACCCTGGAGGTAAAGAAACTGGCAGTCCCTTGCCTTGATGTATGGAAGTCCCTTCCAATTCTTCCACTTAAATAGTCCCACTGATAACCACCATAATTGGTACCTCCTGCTTGCCAGGCACTTGATGTATGATATTATTTTCTGTAATCATAGGACACCTAATGGACACCCATTCGGGGTTTCTATTTTTATGAAATACTGGTGAGGATACTGAGGCTCAGGGGTCTTAAGTGGTTTGCTGATGGTCCCACACAGGTGGAGTTGGGATTCTGACCCAGACCCGCAGGTGCCAAGTCTGTATTCTTTCCACTTGGGCAACTCCTTTCTGCCCCACCTGTGTGCTGTGATGGCTAAGGCCTCCCATCTGGGGTGGCTGGGGTTGGTGGAGAGGGGCAGTGGTTCTGGGCAACTTCTTCCCCTGTGAGGAGCCTTGTCTGTCCCCTGATGAAGAACAGATTCGTCAATGAAGGACTTTTCTCCACAATCAGAACAGGGCTCCCTCCCCACAAATGCTATTTTGGACAGTGAAAGAGCTCAAGAGAAGGCTTCTAGAGCCGTGCTCTTGTCCCTGCTGCATGACCTAGTCCAGGCAATCCTCTACCTGTTTAAGGCTACCGTGGGGCACACAAGGGGATAGTTGTGGAAGAACCTGGTTTCCTGTAATTGTGGCAGATTCCCCTGGGGAGACCAGCATGGGACTGAGAGTTAGAGTGCCAGGGTTCAGCGATAGCTCCAGAAATTCTATAATGGAGGCTTGGAAGGGCGTCTTGAAGCTGAATTGGCAGAGCACATTCTGTAAAGACATCCATAAAGGCTGAGAGAGTTTATCAATGGGGTTTGCAGTGGGTGGGAGGAAGCCTCCCAACCAAGGCAGCCTTTGGCATTGTCTCTGCGTTTCTGCAAGCTCTTGTCTTGCTGTGTGACCTTAGGCAAGTCATTGTCCTGACCTTGTTACCTTTCTGAGGGCTGGCAGTGAACTCTTAGATAGGGTATTTATGAGTGAGGGTATGTGCATTGCTAAGAGAGGCTAAGAATGGTGAGGATGAGTTGGGACCCAGTCTCAGAGGGTTTCATGGGGTACAAGAAAGTAGCAAAGAAGTGGGGAGGTGTTTTTCTGCTTAGGACTGTGGCCTCCTGACAAAGGCTGTTGGGAGCCTTTAATAACACTAATGAAAACAAAATACTACTAATGTTATCATAGCAGCTGATATTTACTGGCTGCTTACTATATACTGACATGGCCCTAAACATTATATACTTGATCTAATTTATAAGACTCTGTTATAAGCCCAAGAGTTTGAGGTTGCTGTGATGCCACAGCACTCTACTGAGGGCGACACAGTGAGACTTTGTCTCCAAAAAAAAAAAAAAAAAAAAAAAAAAGCAAAAAACCAAACCAAAACAAAAAAACAACCAAAAACTTCAAGGACCTTATAGCTCAGCAGCGATGCAACCATGATTTGGACCAGGCAGTCTGCCTCCAAGACAAACTGTTCTTGAGGGGATAAAGGGTTTGTCAGCATCCCTGCCCACCTCAACTAGCTTGGCCAAGCCCTAGTTTCAGTCAGTCAACAGTGAGGAATTGATCCTTCCTACAGAATCTGGGCTGTGTGCATGTCTGTTGTCTAGCCAGGTGATATATGGTGACAGCCCTGTGGGAATGGGGAGGTCCAGCCGGAGCTCTTTGAGAGGCAGGGTAGGGGCTGTGTCTGCTTTATTCATCACTTCATTCATCACCCAAGGCCTACACATAGTAGTTACTCAGTAAACATCTGTGGAATAAATACATGAATGTGTATTTGACTTCATGTGGAGGAGTGGTCTGCTGGTGTCAGGACTGGCTCCTGAGCATGGCTCAGAACCCCTCTGCTTCTTCCACCTCCCCACATTCCCCCATCTGCCCGGCCCCTACTTCCTTGAGTGAGGTCCTGCCTGGCATGAGAGCATGGGAGAAAATAGCTAAGAACCCCCTCGTCTGTAAAATGGATCAAGGAAACCCTGCGTCATTCAGCTGCAGGGAAGGTAAGTGAGGTGACAGGACAGATGCGGACATACTATGGTGCCTGTTACTGTTGATGGTGGCTGTCACTGTTGGGGGATGAAAATGTTAGCCTGGGCTCAAAGGGTTAAGGGATGAGGTCAGAGACTCTGGTGCAGCAGGCCAGACTGTTGACTGCCAGGGCCCTAGACCAGTCCCTAGGGGCTGGGGATCTGGCTGGTGAGAGTGGGGGGGGGGAGGGGAAAAGAACCACAGGGGGAGGCAGTGGGAGAGAGCTGGGGAGAGGGGCTCCTGAATACTAGGCTTCCCTGAACTTTATTGTTGGCCAAGGAGTGTAGAAGGAAAGGCAAAGGATGCTGGGGCAGAAATTTAGGAGGGAAGAGTGGAGCCATCTTGTGATTCTAGGTCTGGAAATCAGCAGAACCCTGGCTAGGGAGACAGGACAATATTGAGGAGAAGAGGTATGAGGAGGGGCCTGTGGGGCTGGGCACCTTTGGCCTCACATGTGCAGTGAGGAGGGTGCTTCTTCTGGTCAGGTCTATCCAAAGGTTCTTTCTGCTCGGGCCTTAACCTAGAAGCCAGCCTGCCCAAGGCAGCCCTCTTGCCCTGGGTTAAGTTCTCTCTAGAGATAGCTCTTAAGCCATTTAAAGGTGTATGAAACTTCCACCCCTGATGCCTGGCCTTTGGCATGAGGGAGTAAACAAATAGGATTTATCACATTTTCGGGTTTAACAGTCACTATTGGGAGTGCCAGCTAGCCCTGTGGAGGGCAGCAGCCATCAGTTAAATGCTACATAAATGCACTGCTCAGCCAGAAGCTGAGAAGCATCAGCCCTAGAACCACTGCCAAATTTGCCTGACTTTAGCTGGACTATGCCAGAGGCTGGCGTTAACAGACTGGGCCCTAGACCTTACTCTGGCACTGTCAATGTAGCATCAGAGGTGCCAGGCCCCTCATCCTCCTCACTGGCATGCCCCCTGCTCCTGCACTCCCCTCCCCATTTCCTTTCTTCTCTCTCCCTCCCCCGTCCTTGTAGGCATCACCATGGTACCACAGCAGAGCAGAAACCCAGCGTTTTCACCCACCTCTCTCTGCCCCACCCGCTGGGATCCCAAGCTCCTGCCTCATAGAGCTTGCTGCACCCCTGCTCCCCCACCCTACCTTCCTGTTCGTGGAGGCGGCAGCTTGCAGCATTTGCTAAGGGTGAGAGAAAGGGTCTAAGCCCCAATGGACTCTTAAATATCCCTTCTCTGATCATGAACATGTCCCTTTCCCAGCCTCAGTCCCTCCATCTGTACAATGGGAAGGTCCTTTCTCAGTCCTACGTGGTGTCTGCCTAGCCCTTTCGCACTGTGGACTCCTGGTTGCACCAGGATCCAGCTCTCAGACTTCCAGCCGCCAGCTGCCAGCAGAGAGTCCATCTTCTGCAGTCCATTTCAGTATCTCCTCCTCTCTCATATCTCAGCGGAGATCTCAGCGATCTCCGCTTGCCTAGTGGCTGAGGTCAGGTGGCAGAGAACTCTCATCTGACAGCTCAGTGAGCAGCTGATTACCCAGGGACAGGAGACTGTCCGGCTGTTAGAGACTGCCTGACTCCTTCCGGCCTGTAGAGCAAGGGGCCTGGGTCAGCCTGGGTGGAGCTGCAGGTGTGCTTTGAGGGAAGTGCTGAAGCTCTCTTCATTGGCCCTGACAACCCCTCAGTTGCACGTGTCTGAATGACCTAATGAAAGCTGACTGCCCCCACCCCAGCTGCCTACCCAGGAGCTGGCAAGTCTGCAAGAACTAGAGCTTCTGGCCCCCAGCCTACTCCCACATTGTGGAGTCTGAGGACACTGAGGTGGGTACCTGGTATAGGTCCCTATTTGTGTCCATGCATTGCCTGGACATAGGACTAAGACTTGCCCTGCGGTAGCCCAAGATACTAGGTATGTAGGGAGGGCCCTGTGAGCCCCTGCACACGTCAGGGCCACGTTTCCTGGCTGGCGTGGCCATCCATGTGCCCATTTGTCCCCAAAGAGCCCTGGGGCTCTTTGCCTGGTCTCCTGCTGGCTTCTGGCCCCGAGACCCACCTTGGTATCCAGCTTGTCTGTCTGGCCAGCAGCCTGGTTCAGTCCATCTTCGGGAAGCTGAGGTAGATGGGAGTTGAGGGATTCAGGGTACCCTGAGGAAGGAGAGGAGGAGACTTTGGGACAGATGCCCCAATTAAGGGGGGGGTCAACCACCCACAGCATGCTGGTGGCTGCCCCCTGGCTCCCTAAGTGCTGGGGGCTCTATTTGCTACAACGCAACCTAATCTCTTCCGCCCGGGCCCCAGGTCAGTTTTCCTGAGGGGGTCTCTATCTTCTCTGCCAGCTGAAGCCCAGAAAAACGTCAGATGTATCCATTCAAAGCCAGGAGACAGGGTGTTTGGAGCAGTCAACGTCCAATGCTACATAGCCTCCTTTGCCCTCTAGACCCCTCCCTGATCTCCTCCTCTCTCTGGGGTCCATCCCTATTTCTGTCTAATCCACCTCCCTGTCCTACCCCACCAAAGACCCTGCTTCTGCCCCCATCTCAGGGCAGCTCCTCCCAAGCCCTTCCAAATGTACTCACCAAGGGGCTGGAGAGGGGTCGGCAGGGTCCTCAGTCCCACTACCTCCCCGGGGGCCGGCAGCGTCTCCAGGGACCCAAACACCTGGCTCCCGGGGGGAGCTGCGCCCTGTGCTGGCAGCGGGAGAGGCACAGCCAGTGATTGGCATGTCCCACCCCCTGGCACGCCAGCCCGGGGTGGGGGGGGAGGGAGAAAGGGAGGGAGGAAAGGGAGAAAAGGAAGGGAGGGGGAGCTAGAGGGAAGCCTCAAGCAGTGTCTGGGGTTGGACTAGGTCCTAGAGCTTGCCCCCCTCCTCTACCAGGGCACCCAATTTGAGCCCCGAAAGGGAAGGGGCAGGACATGAGGAAGGTAAACCCAGGAAGGCTAAAAGTCCAGGACGGGAGAGAAGGCGGATACAGGGAGACAAACACCCACACCCACTGCACACAGACCAGGCAGCACACACACCCCCTCACAGGCACACTCTGTTTCCCCAGCCTCCTTCCCCCACCCAACCTTAGAGCCCCCAACCCGAGCGCATCATGCCACAACACACATGCCCCAGTACTCACATGCCTGCTTCCCTCACACACATGCCCTCCCCCCGCACATGCCCACGCACCCACCCACCCAGCCACACACCCTGCTCTTCCTCCCTGCTGCAAGGGAGCTAGATTCCTTCTGTTTGGAAATGACACATTGGGCCTCACGTGAGAGGCTCCAACTTGGAATAGACCCAGGGGGCTGGCGCACCCGCCTGGGGGCGAGCGGACGTGCCTGTGTGCTGGGCTGTGTGTTGTAGCGTCTGTCTGTGTGAGGGTATACGGGTTTCTGATTTTGAGGATGGGGGGCGGGCAGGTGCCTGCTCCATGCATGGCTGAGTGCCCCACATGTGTGTGTCTCTGTGTACTCATGTAGCCATGCAGCCTGTGGAAGTGCAGGTATGACCCTCTCTGTTCGGAGGCAAGATGCATGTGCACGAGTGTGTCTGTATTCCGTGCGTGTCTGAGTGTTGCCCAACTGTGAAACTTGCTAATTCTGACAAGTGAGGCAGCCTCTACCTCCCTGCCTGCTCCACCCCCAGTTTCCACTTGGAAGACAGACAGACAGGCAGACAGACAGCTCTCCTCCCAGCTTGTCAAACTCTGTCTCCCCTGACTCCCACTCAGGGCTCACAGGTGTGTACCTGGGAGGCAATGAGTCCTTCCTTCCCTCCTCCTTCTGACGAGTTGCTTGGCCAGAACCCCTCCTCCCAGGCCCTTTGGATTTGTGTTGAGTTTCCTCAGAGATAGAACCCCTGGGGGGCCTTTTGCCATAGAGACCTGGGTCCTGCCCCGCCTTTATCCTAGAGACCTCCTGGAGAGCTGACAATGGGGGAGGGTTAGGAGGCTGCTTGGACTGCTGCTGGGGCTGCTGTGTTCTCTGCTCCACTGGGCAGTGCTGAAGCCCTGGGATGAGAGGTGGGAAGGAATGGGATGGAAATTATCCCCATTATGTGGGTGAGAAAACTGAAGAGCAGAGGTGTGATTAACATATGGTGGGCAAGTGTTTGGACTCAGTCTCCTAGCTCTAAGCCCAGGGTTCTGAAGTTTGGGGCAAGGGCTGGGGCTTGCCCTGCTCTTTCCCCTTCCCATTTCCCACCAACACCCCTTCTCAATGCTGATGCCTGCAGGTAACCTGGGGCTTCCTTGCCCAGGAGCCCAGTTGCTGATGGAGCCAAGTGGAGCAGAAACTGGAGTTCCTGGGGCTTGGTCAGCAGCCATCAGGTGCCAGTGGTGGGCACACGTGGCAGGTAGATGTGGGGGCATCTCTGCTTCTCAAAGCCATCTGGGGCTCAAGCAAGCACCCACATGCCTCCCTTCTGGAGCTGGGCAGACACTGCAGTTTGCAGAGGAATAACCTCCAAAAAGCCCCCTGCCACCCAGGTCATTGGGCCAGAACTTGACCAGTCCCCGCCCCGTGGGCTTGGACTCCGGCTGCCCCCTGCTGGGCTGTCCTGGGCTTGCGGCAGCCGCTCGTGCCCCCAGTACAGGGCTACATATTCTTGTGCGCACACACGTGGCTGAGTGTGGGGGTGTTAGGCCTCCACGCTCAACATTCATTTCCGAGTCTGAATCAGGCTCCCTCTGTGCTCCCTCTGTGCCCCCTCCCCCCAATCTCCTTGGTCTCCTTTTTCTCTTCTCCCACCGCCTCTGCACACGTCCCTTTAGAAATAAAAACACTTATTTTGTGGGCGGGAGGGGAGGGTGTCCAGCTTTCCCCTGCCTCCTCCTGAGTGCCCCTCTTTGCCCCACGCATTTTCCTTAATAAGTCGGGGAAGCTGCGGAGGCAGGGGGATGACGCCCACCCAACTGTATCACTCTCCTCGCTTCCCCTTCTAGACTGGGCTACGCCCCCCCAACCAGATGGGGAAACTGAGGCAGGAGAGGAGGAAGGGAGGTAGGGCGGGGAGAAGAGCTCCCGCCTGGCTTGCTCACCACCCCCGCACCCGCGCCGGATTTAGCCGCAGGGAGGCTGGGAACATTGTCTTTATTTTAAGCCCGCCGAGTGCGGCACGAACGCTGCTGCTAGCGACAAAGGGCTTCTTGGAGCGGCTGCAAGCGGTGCACGTGGGGGTCCGGCCCCGCCCCCGGGCGACCCCCTGCAGCTCTCAAGCTCTAGGGCCTGGCCCCCTCCAGTTCCCCTGCACCAGCCTCCAATCTCTGGTTGGGTGGGTGGGGAGGCTGGTGGTTTGGCACAGGACTCCAGGGTCTCAGCTTCTGCCACTTGCTATTTCTGGTCACTTGGCTGAGAATTCACTCCTCCAGGCCACCGAGGCTCGGCCCCAAGTTCAGTCCCCTCGTTGTGGAGAAAGAAAGAGGCTGCCCAGGGTGCAAACCAATTTGGCCTTTTCCTGGTGGAACCGCCCCGGAGCAAGTTAGTGTCGCATCCTTTCCGGGTCTCAGGTTTTCCTTTCTTTGTTTTTTTTTTTTGCAGTTTTTGGCCGGGGCTGGGTTTGAGCCCGCCACCTCCAGCATATGGGGCTGGCGCCCTACTCCTTTGAGCCACAGGCACGGCCTCAGTTTTTTCATCAATGACATGGTGTGTGTGTGTGTAGAAATACCTCCCCTACCGAATAGTTTGAGTGGTTAGTTCGTCCTGAGTAGGTAAAACGTGGCACATGTGTCTGCAAAAAGTGAAAGCCCTTATTGTTGTTATTTATAACAGGCATTGAGCACGTACTTGGTGCCAGGCGCTGCTAATCGCTCTACATTCATTAACTCATTTGCTTCTCACAACTCTATGGGGGAGGTTCTATTATTATTCCCATTTTACAGATGAGTAGATTTACAAGCCACATGCATTTTTGAGGCTTCCTGGGGGGAGGGTGCGGTCAGTGTGCCTTGAGCCACCCTGGGATTGAGGACTAGGTGGGAGTGTGCAGGCTGCAGTTTCAGGGGCCGCATGGAACTTGGACAGCATTTTTAAAAGGCCTGGATCTGGCCGCCAGCGGGTGGGAAGAAAGAAGTAAGCGCGCTCTGAGAGTATGCTCATGATGTGCACTGCAGCCCCTCTCAGCTTAAACCCTCACCCTCGGCTTGAATTCATGTCAAAACGCAAACCCGGATACATTTGCCACTCCCCAGTGCTGCTTCCACTGTCTTGGGGGGAGGAGGCCAGGGTAGGCGATCCCTCCACGCCTCATCAGGTCTTGGAAGCCAAGTTGGTTTGTCCTCAGTGCCCTCGTGAAGGGGCATGGGCCAGTGGTCTCACCCGCTGTGGGGGACAACCTCCATTCCCAGCCGAGATGCAGGCACCGGTAGGTCGGCTTAAGGGCGTCCTTTCTTGCACCACTCCCATTGCCTCAGGCCCTCCTCTCTAACTTCCTCTAGCTAGTCTTCGGAGAGAGACTGATTCTCAGATTCCAAAGGTGAAACTAAAATTCAGGGCGGGGCTGATATACGACGCGACCAACAAGGGGCCCCGGAGTCCAGGCAGCCACAACAAAGGCATCCTATTGGACAGGAAAGTGGGGTTTTCCGAGTCTGGTTTTGAAGTTGAGGCCGCGTAGACACAATCCCTCTCCACGTCTCGAGTACTTCACCTCCCGACCCGATAAGTGCTGAGAGCCTGGGAGCAGGAGGAGGGCTGGGAAGAAACCTCACTCCCTAGCCCCTGAAGTTTCAGTTTCGGCTTCCAAGGCCTGATGAGGCGAGGAGGGATCGCCCACTCTGACCTCCTCCCGCAGGACAGTGGAAGCAGCACTGCGCAGTGACAAATGTATCTGGGTTTGAGTTTAGACATGAAAAGAAAAGATGGGCTTGGGGCGGTCCAGAGCTTGGCGCGGCCTGGGTCCTGGAAGGGGCGTTCCCTGGTCCTTATAGCCCGACGGCCACCAGGCTGAGTTAACGAGCTCGACCGCCTGGGTCGCCGGGGTGTTGAGTGCTGGGAACCCAGATGACGCATCCTGGAGTTTCAGACTCCCGGTCGCAACCAGGGAAGGAAAGGAGATGCCTTTCCATCGAGGGTCCCTACGCATCCTTTTGTCCCTGCCTATGAGGACAGGAACTCGGAGACCAGGTCACTTACTGCCGCCTTGGAGTTGGATGCACAGTGGATGTACAGGCCAAAGGAGATACTTTCCCCCACTCTACGGAGGCTAGTGCTTCCTGCTCAAATCCCTATGGCCCAAAGCAACTCAAAAAACCTGATTAAAGGTGTCTACTCTCTAAGGTTGGTCACTGGACGTTTGGCCCCCAAATTTTCCGCCACAGGGTATACACAACCGGGCACAAGTTTAGGTCCCAGATGAAACTGCTGGAGTCCCGTGGAAATTCAGTCTGGAATTTTGGAGAACCTGAGGTCCAGGTCCCCAAGTCTATCCACTGACTCAGCACAGAGAAATCCGAACGCGCAGGGTGGTGACTCGGCCGAAGCAGGGTCGATTTTGAGGCCCCCTGATTCCAGCTCAGCTAAGTTTGCTTCCTTCCTTCGCACTCCTTATCACTCCCCGAATCCCGTGGACGTCCAGTCCTCGAGTCCCCACCAATGACCAGGGGTGGGAAAGAGAGTAGCCTCAGCTTTCTTCCTTTCCTACTTATCTCTCCGGGAGACCCCCCCCGCTCCTGCGCAGGCGCAGAAATACGTCAGTGGGGCAGAGGTTGCCCCTTACCCTCCCCGCCTGCTGCGTGGTGAACCTTGGTCTCTGCCTCGCCTCAGTGCCCACCGTTTGGGACGTCTGCAATGGTGCTCCACGGTTGTCCGCGCCTCCAGCGGCGCCCCCCTAGTGGCTCACCTGGCTGTGCCCAGGAGGGGTGGGGCGAGAGGGCCGGATGCCTTTACGGTTGGAGAGGCTGAGGCCAAGCGCCCATTTTTCCTTTTCAGGGAGAGGAATAATAGCATTTATATCGCCGTCATGCTCTATAATGCAGGCCTTTTGTTGGCGAGGGTGAGTAGGGTGCTGTAGAACATTCAGAAGATAATGGGAGCTGGCTGCCCTCTGTCCCGGGCTTAGTACCGTCTGCCGCGTTTATCCGATCTTCACAGCTGCTCTAGGATATAGGTGCAACCAGGGCCCCATTTTACAGATAGAAAACTGAGGCCAAGAGAGGTCAGGTCAACTTAATCTACCCTCTAGAGCCCTTCACCTTTTGTAGATTTTGTTCCCAGCTTGGAGCCTAACTAGTTGAGAACCCTCTCAGCCGTTGGTAAGAGAGAGTGGCGTGTACCCTGGGCAAGTGCTGACCCAGTGTCTTCCCCAGACCTTCATTCTGTGGTTCCACGATTTAACAGACCCTTGCATACCACAACCTATATGCTGGCCTTCTTCTCAGAGTTATACATATTTTAACTTATTTAGGTTTCCTAATAACTTGATGAAGTAGGCAGAATTATTATTCTCACTTTATAGATGAGGGAACTGAAGCACTGAGAGGTTCAGTAACCTCTCCAAAGTCCCACAGCTAGTAGGTGCCAGAGGCCAGGCCAGGTGACTCCCAATGACTCCCAATTATTGTTATCGCCTCTATCTCAAACGTCCCCAAATGTGGATGGCACTTCCCCCGCTGTCCTCTCCCCACTCCTGACTGCGGGGCAATCAGCCCTTTGCTAGGGTCTAACCTGATCCTGGTCCAACAGTCCCCCTTCCCTGCGCCCTCTTGGCACCTCCTGCCAGCCCCAGTACTGAAGGAGGCCTGACCAGGGCAGGGACTGATGAGGATGAGGAGACCTCTGAGGCAGCCTTGTTTACTTGCACAGGCACACGCTGCAGGCATACGCTGAGATTAACCACACACAATCGAGTTAGGGCCCCGGCTCCGGGCTGGAGGCTGGGGAAGGCGGAGGGGGAGGGGCCAGCTGGCTAGAACTGCTGCTTCTTGGGGCTCACCAGGGTTTGCCAGAAGATGGTGCCCCCATGAGGGGAGAGTAGGGGCGGTGCCCAGCCAGTAGGGACGGGGAACATGTAGACGTTCAGGGGCAAACTTCCCTGCCTTTCTTGTCCGCTTCCTACAAAGGTAGGGGGATTGCTGGGTCCCCCAGGGCTCGTCCAAGTAAGGAGGGAAGGAAGGAAGGAAAGAAGGAAGTCTTTTCCTGACGAATGCTATCCCTAGTGGAAATTGCAGCAGTGCAGAGAGAGAGAAGTAGGGAGCCAGGCTGGGTCTCTCTGAGTTTTGGATGTTGGGAGACCTGCTTCTTTTTTTTTTTTTTGTCAACATAATTTAAGTGTGCCACGGAAGTTTAGCTATAGGTTCAAGTGTGTCATGAGCTAAAAAAGGTTGAAAAACACTGGTCTAGACCCCTGTGGAAGAGAAGGAGTCATGGCCTCTCCTGCAGCCTCAGTCTACCTCTCTATATGTGGAGTGGAGATGGCAGTGAAGCTGGATCAGATAGCCCCAAGGGGATCTCCCAGCTCTGCTGTTCTTTGAAGATGAGACACCTGGGGTTTGACTCACCTATTTATTGTGCCACATGATCTTTTTTATGGGGGAGCATTTCATAGAACTGGCTTCTGAGAAACACACTCTGGTCACTCTGGACTAGCTTATTTAGAAAGCCTTCAGCTCTGACATGTGATAGTTTTAGGCATCTCCTGCCACCTTCAAGGACTCGTTTTCCTGGCTCCAAACTTCCCCGGACGCTGCCTACTGGTAAGGCCCATACTTTCCTTTTTTTCCTGGCTTCCCATGTCTTTTCTAGAGGGCTCAACTTCAGTCCATCCGCCTCTTCTCTGATCCTGTCCAGTTCCCAGAGGACCTGGGGGGCACTGTCTGGACTCTTGGCAAGGGTCAATGTGATGGACTCCATCAACCCCAGTACTTGGTTTCCTGGTCCCCAATCCCAGGCCCAAGTTTCCAAGGCTCAGCCTCAAGCCCCCAACTCCAGCCCTCACCTGAAGTCTCTATCCCTAGCTCCAGACTCCTGCACCTTAATTTACAGCTCTAATTCCTAGTCCCACTAGCCATCCCTGCCTCCCAGCCTTCCTCTTCAAGTTTCTGAAATTTGGGTTCTAGAGGGTTAATAGAGAGCCTCTTTCCTCTCTCCAGCTGCAGCTGCAACCTACTTGGGTTTTGGGCCTGAGCCAGGGGCCTGGGCCAGAAGAGAGCAATTGAGAATATTGGCAGAATGAGGGGTGAACCCCAGGAGTTGAGGACAAATATTTACAGTAATGCTACCCCCACCCCCGACTCAACCTGGTTCTAGATGAGGGAACTCCTTGGAGACAAAATGACAGATTATGAACAGGAACATTTTAGTGAGGGAAAGGTTTGGCTAAGTATTTACCCAAGGGCAGGGGTAAAAAGCGGACGGGAGAGAGATGGGGGTGGTAAGACTGACCCGGCAGGTAGTCCTGGGATGGTCTGGGGACAAGGTCGGCTATAGGGAATCTGAGCTGGGGAATCTCTAAAGAACCAATTTTTTTTTTTTTTAACAGATGAAGAAGCAGAGGTCCTGTGACTTGCCAAAAGCTACGTCACAATTTGGTGGCCAATGCCCAACCCAAACTGTCTCCTTGTATTGTGATCTCAGTTTGCAGTTTCCAAAATCCTTTCTCTGTCACATCCTCCTTGAAATACTTGTGCTTTGCCTCTGGGGACACCCCCTCTTGGGTCTCCTACCTCCCTGGTCATTGTTCTTTATCTTTCTGCTCTAATTTTTGGAGTGTCTGAGCCCAGTTTTTGGACTGTCATATCTACTCCCCAAGTGAGGTTTTGCTACACAATCTGATGAGTCCGAAACTTATATCTCCAGCCCAGGCTCTCCGTCAACACTAGACTCACATGTCCAATATTTCCTCATCTGTAAAATGGGGATAAGAATAGCTGTACATTATAGGGCCATTATGAGGATCACATGAGTTCAGACATGTAAAGTGTTGGAAAAGCGCCTGGCTTGGAGCACTCTGGCTGGAGTTATGATTGTTATTATCACTGTCATTATCGTTGCCTGCCAGCTCCACTTGGATGTCTAGAATTGTCTCAGATATGACTCATTTCAAACCTCAAACTTGCTCTATTTGCAGCTTTGCCCATCTGAGCGGTTGGTAACCCTGTCCTTTCAGTAGCTCAGGCCTAAGATCTTGAAGTCACCCTTGACTCCGTTCTTTTGGAGACTCACATGCCAAATCTAATTCACTAGAAAATCCCATCGCCTTTTCCTTAAATATATCTTGTGTGCAACCACTGCGATCTTGCCAATGTTGCCTCTTACCTGCACTATGGCCTCCACACTTACCTCCCTGCTTCTTCTACACAGGCCCCATCTCCAGTTTGTTCTCAACGCAACGTTCAGAAGGCTTCTTTGATATATAAGTCACATTGTGTTTCTCCTCCATTCAGAATGCTCTCAAGACTTCCCATCTTTCTCAGAGTAAACCTGGAGTCCTTACATGACCTGCAGCGAGGCCCCATGTGAGTAGCCTCTGCTTCCTTCCTGGCCTCTTTTGCCACTGCTGCTTCCCGACTACTCTGCCCCAGCCTTGCCTTTCCTAGAATATGCCAAGCACTTTCTTCCCTCGAGGACTTTGCTCTACTGTTACCTTAGCTCAGGTAATAGCAAATAAACTGTCAGGTTTTTACAAGATAAAGATTATAATAGGGATCATATGAAGGGCACATGGAAAGGAGCCCAGAGACCTTGGCAGGGGCCAGATCATGAAAGTCCCTGAATGTTCCTTGAGCAGTGGACAGCTAAGGAAAGTGTGTGTGCTGGGCAGGGTGGGGACTGGGATGAGGTAAGGTACAACATCTAACAGGGTGCCAAAAATTCAATAATCATAAGGCTGGGGGTGGTGGCTCATGCCTGTAATCCTAGCACTCTGGGAGACTGAGGCAGGTGGGTTGCCTGAGCTCATGGGTTTGAGAGCAGCCTGAGCAAGAGCAAGACCCTGTCTCTGAAAATAGGAGAGTGTTGTGGCAGGCCGCCTGTAGGCCTAGCTACTTGGGAGGCTGAGGCAAGAGAATCACTTGAGTCCAAGAGTTTAAGTTTGCTCTGAGCTATGACACTACTGCACTCTACTGAGGGCTACAAAGTGAGACTCTGTCTCATTGTAGTTTGGCAGGCCCAGGCTGGATTGGAACCCACCAGCTCTGGTGTATGTGGCTGGTGCCTCAGCTGCTTGAGCTACAGGTACTGAGCTTGTGAGACTCTGTCTCAAAAAAAAAAAATTTCACTAATCATGATAACTGGCTGGGGCACCTTTAGCTCAGTGGTCAGGGCACCGGCTGCATACACAAGGGCTGGTGAGTTTGAACCTGGCCCAGGTCTGCTAAACAACAATGACAAATACAACAACAGCAACAAAAAAATAGTCAGCCTTTGTGGTGGGCACCTGTAGTCCCAGCTACTTGGGAGGCGGAGGCAAGAAAATTGCTTAAGTTTAAGAGTTTGAGGTTGCTGTGAGCTGTGATGCCATGGCACTCTACCATGGGTAGACAAGTGAGGCTCTGTCTTAAAAAAAAATCATGATAACTAATATTTAAATGTACTATTTAAAAAAATTAAAACAAAAACAAAAAATCCACAATGAACAAAATATCAAACTTATAATTACAGACAGCATAAGGCGGGATTGGGCCAAGTGAGGTGTCTCATTTACTCCAGTGAGCTCATGCAGGCCAGTGACTCAACATCCTTCTGGGATTGCTATAGGATGGGTGAGACAGGGACACTACACAATGGTCCAGGGAGGAATGAGGTACAAATGTCTGGCCCAACAGAGGCAGTGGGCTGGACAAGACGTACCTGGCCTGTCGTGAGTCTTGCCCACGAGCAACTGGAAGGACTAGTGAGACAGGGAATAGAAACCCGGCACTTGCTGGTGCTAAGGGCTTGGTTAGGAGATGGGTGAAGACTGCCGAGGGGCCCTATGGGTGAAGGGGGCATTTATCTGGCCCAAGGGGAGGACCATCTTGAACTAGCTAACCATCTGAACATGAAGGGGAAGGTATAGCAGGTGAAAAGGCTGAGGGAGAAGGCCGTAGGTAGTCTCTATGCTCCCAGCTGTGGTGACCAGGTGATGGGGCCTTGAGATCTACCCTGGCCAGTGTCATGAGGCAGCACTCCAAAACCCAGAGGTGGGAAGATTGGAGTTACACAGGAAGGCTCATCATGGCCTCTGCTTCCAAAACCCAGAGGTGGGAGGATTGGAGCCACACAGAAAGAGCTCATCGTGGCCTCTGCCCCAGTCCCTTCCTGAACTGAGGACTGGAACTGTGCAGCAATCCTGGGTCTGCTCTGGACAGCAGATCACAGCTGTCCTCCCTCACAGGGCAGGCCAGCCATCCCCTTCCCACATGGTCTTCCCCCTGCTATCAGTTCTGGTTCCTGCCAGCCCAGGAGGGACAGGGAGCTGTTGGGTGGGGGTGGGGGAAAGGAAGGGTCTCTGGATGGAGAATGGAGATGAGAGCTCAATGACTCTCTTGGCTATATTTTGCCTTCTGAGGCCTCAACGCTGCTGGCCCAGGGCACTCTGGAGGCAGGTAACAGAAGAGCCTAGAAGTGCAGCAGGGGAGCTGAGGTTAGCTAGGGGTTGGGGAGCTGAACTCCTGGATGAGAGCCCAGGTGTGAGGTGGCAAACTGCTGCACAGCCAGGGCCTGACCTGGGTGGGGAGAACATAGTTGCTGCTTCAGCATTCTGATCTCCTTTCCCCTTTCTTCCTCTTTCCAGATGTTCGCACCTGCCTCAGGAAGGGGAAGACCTTTCAAGAAAGCTTCTCTAGTGGTGGCCTTCATTTTAGTCCTCAGCCAGGAAAGGCTGAAGAGGGGAGAAGCAAGAGGTATAAAGTTTTCACTGTAACCAAAACAAAGACTGCAGGGGAGCAGAGAAAAATAGTGAGGAGGGTGGGAAGCATGTTTGTGTCTGTGTGTGCATGTGTATGCATTGTGAATTCTGTCATGCAAACCAACCAGGTTCAAGTGTAGGCCCTGCTATTTCTTTCTTTCTTTCTTTTTTTTTTTGTATGTTTGTTTAGCAGTTCTGGGCCAGGTTTGAACCCTTCTGCCCCAGTGCACGGGGTCGGCACTCTAACCGTTGAGCTTCAGGCACTCAGCCAGCCCTGCTCTTTCTTTTTTCTCTTTTTCCCATTCAAATTTCCTTTATTATTTCTTTATAGCATAACTGTGTACATTAATGCAGTCATGGGGTACAGTGTGCTGTTTTCACATACATTTTGAAATACTCTCATCAAACTGGTTAACATAACCTTCATGTCATTCTCTTGGCCATTGAGTTAAGACATTCATACTCTGCTTTTAGAAAGATTCACTTGTACCCTTGTAAGA
>CAUYQV010002007.1:0-13753 GCA_963574575.1 Galagoides demidoff | reverse complement strand
ATGGCTGGGTGTTGTGGCAGGCGCCTGTGGTCCCAGATACTTGGGAGGCGGAGGCAGGAGACTCGCTTGAGCCCAGGAGTTGGAGGTTGCTATGAGCTGTGATGCCATGGCACTCTACCCAGGGGGATAGCTTGAGGCTCCCTCTCAAAAAAAAAAAATTACCGCTGGCAAACAATTTCCATAGTCTATGTGGTATCTTTTATCTATTTAATTTTTCAATATTGCTTTCTAAGATACACCTTGGAAAAAGAATTCTGAAGTTGCCTGCTGTTTTTCTTTAGTGTTGAAGTTCTTGAGGTTATTTTATATTACTCTGGAAGCAAGTATTTTAAATTGCCTGTTTCTTTTACTGGTCTCTTACCATAATTGTCTGAAATGATCCACCTTATAAGGTATGGGACCTAAAGTTCCCTAAGAAGAACTGTATGTTCCCCCCAATCAGACATTGACACTATTAGCAGGTATGTTCATGCAGTTCCAGAGAAATAAGCACTACTTATACCAACAGGAAAGCTAAGGCCAGATGTTGAACCTTTAGATAGTATCAGTGAATTTTTTTGTAAGTTGGTACATAGATGCAAAAAGATTAAATTCTCCTTTTTAAAATCACAGAAAACTAGTTTAAATTGATGACCTCAGTTTTAAAATGCAACAAAAAAGCCAAAAACATTATTTCTATTAACTTTTTTTAAAATTAAAATTCTTAAATGTTACATGTAATAGTATAACATGCCCTTATCTGCTGAGACCTAAGGAAGAATATTTTAAAGTAGTGTTACACAGGAAACGATTATGCTTCAATTTCTTCATAGGTAGAAAGTGCTAAATACTACTTGAAATTATTGTTTACAGATTAGGACAAGGGCTGATGATAGCATCCAGTCGGACTCTGACTTCCGGGAAGCCCTCAGACATGCAGTACTTCCAAACTCAAGTCCAGCCATAAGCTATTTTGCCAACATGTCAGAGTAATCTGTATTTTTGTATGTGGTTCTACTTTTTTAGACTTGTTTTAAATATAACATATTTTTATAAAAATAAGTACTTCAAAAAAAAACTGAAAACTTTTCCACTTAGAACTGGAACCACACAAGGATGTCTATTATCACCACTATTATTCAACATTGTGCTGGAAATTCTAGCCAAAGCAATCAGGTAAGAAAAGGATATAAAGGGCATCCAAATGGGGGCATAGGAGGTCAAACTCTAGCTTTTTGCTGATGATATAATCTTATACTTAGAAAACCCCAGGGCCTCAACCACAGAACTCCTAGACGTGATCAAGAAATACAATAACATCTCAGGGTATAAAATCAATTTGCACAAATTAGTAGTCTTTGTATATGCCAATAACAGCCAAGTAGAGAAGCAAATCAAGGACACAATGTCCTTCACAGTAGCTTCAAAGAAAATGAAATACTTAAGAATATACCTAACAAAGAGATGAAAGATCTTTTCCAAGAGAATTATGAAACTCTAAGTATTGCAGAAGACACTAACAAATGGAAGAACATACCATGCTCTTGGCTTAGAAGAATCAACATTATCAAAATGTCTATTCTACCCAAAGCAATCTACAGATTCAATGCATTCCCATTACAATATCAACATCATATTTTGAAGAACTGGAAAAAATAGTACTTTTTTCATATGGAACCAGAAAAAAAGCTGGTATAGCTAAGGTTCTTCTTAGTACTAAAAACAAAGTTGGAGGCAACATCCTACCAGACTTCAGGCTATATTACAAGTCCACAGACTCTTAGAGAAAAGAATCCCTTTCAACAAAAAATACTGGGAGAACTGGATATCCACGTTTAAAAGACTAAAATTGGACCTGCCCCTTTCACCACTTAAAAAAATTGACTCGAGATGGATAAAAGACTTAAATCTAAGGCACACAATAATAAAAATCTTAGGAGAAAGTGTGGGGATAACTCTTGACAATGCTGGACTGGGGAAATAGTGTATGACAAAGACTTTAGCGCCTATCACAACAGCAATGAAAATTAACAAATGGAATTTATTAAGCTGAAAAGCTTCTGCACAGCTAAGGACACAACAAATAAAGTAAATAAACAACCTTCAGAATGGGAAAAGATATTTGGAGGGTATGAATCTGACAAAAGATTGCTATCTAGAATCTACAGAGAACTCAAATTAATCAACAAAAAAGAATAAACAATCCTATCTACCTCTGGGCACGAGATATGAACAGAAACTTTTCTGATGAAGACAGATGAATGTCTAACAAACATGAAAAATGTTCATTGCTCCTAATCATCAGAGAAATACAAATCATAATTGCTCTGAGATATCACCTACACCCAGTGAGAGTGGCCCACATCCAAGTCTCAAAGCTACAGATGCTGGCATGGATGTGGAGAGAAGGGAACACTTTTACACTGCTGGTGGGACAGCAAACTAATACAATCTTTTTAGAAGGAAGTAAGAAGAATCTTTAAAGAACTCAAATTAGACCTCCCATTTGATCCTGCAATCCCATTACTAGGCATCTACCCAAAAGAAAGAAACTTATTTATCATAAGGACATTTGCACTAGACTATTTATCACAGCTCAGCTCAATGTACAATCTCCAAAATGTGGTAACACCCTAAATGCCCCCCAACCCAGGAATGGTTTAACAAGGTGTGGTATATGTACACCATGGAATATTATTCAGCCATTAAAATCCCAAAACTGCAGATGTTGTCATGGATGTGGAGAGAAAAGAACACTTCCATGCTGCTAGTGGGACTGCAAACTAATATAGTGTTTTTGGAAAGAAGTATGGAGAATTCTCAAGGAACTAAAAATTGACTTACCATTTGATCATGCAATATCATTACTAGGTATCTACCCAGATAAACAAAAATCATTTTACAGCAAAGATATTTACACCAGAATGTTTATTGCAGCTCAATTCACAATAGCCAAGTTGTGTAAGCAGCCTAAATGCCCATCAACCCATGAGTGGATAAACAAATTGTGGTATATGTAGACCATAGAATACTATGCAGCCATAAACAAGAGGGAGACATTACATTTTTATGTTTACCTTGATGGAGCTGGAACATATTCTTCTTAGTAAAGTACATCAAGAATGAAAAAAAGTATCCAATGTACTCAATACTACTATGAAACAATATATAAACACTTACACATTCATATAAATGATAAAATACAAAGATTGTCCAGAAAGAAAGAAGGAAGAGGATGGGGAGGGTGAGTGGAAAGAGGGTATTTGGCAGGATCTCATCTAATGTACACAATGCAAGGGTATATTTCAAAACAACTAAGAGTGTATTATAAATGTTGTATCACAAAAATAAGTAAGTGAGGTGATGGTTATGTTAGTTAGTTTGATTTAAGCATTCCACATTGTATATCAAATCATCACATTGTACCCCCACAAATGTATACAGTTATGACTTAATAAAAAATTAAGCTAAAAAATTCCAACAACAAAAAAGATGGAGATCTTATATCTTTTGTATTAGCTTGGATAGAGTTGGAACACGTTCTTCTTAGTAAAGT
Organism: Galagoides demidoff; assembly: GCA_963574575.1. Lineage (NCBI taxonomy): Eukaryota > Metazoa > Chordata > Mammalia > Primates > Galagidae > Galagoides > Galagoides demidoff. Next base: position 10,218 of record CAUYQV010002007.1, on the reverse strand, counting down.
ATCACGAGAATGGAGAAGCAAGAATCCAAAGTACTCAATTCTAATATGAAGGCAGTAGATGAGCTAATAGCAGGTGGAGGTAGGGATAGGAGGGAGGGGTGAGGGGAAGATGGGGGCATGAGGTTCACAGTGTATGGTGCACCTCTTGAGGGTGGGACACAATTATAAAAGGAACTTTACCTAACAAATGCAATCAGTGTAACCTAATTCTTTGCACCCTTAATGAATCTCAAACAATAAAAAAAAAATGAGTCCTGCAATTAAATGAGTCCATTAAAATAATAGTTAAGCACTTAGCAGTGATAATTTTAAATAAAATTTTAAATTATCAGCTCTAATGTTTCAGTACAGCAGAAACACCCCCCTTAAGGTTTTGACCTCCTTATCCTGGTGTTCCCTCCTTGGTCAGCCTCAGAATTTTGCCCTGTGCATGCACACAATTTATCACAACTTTGGCTCTGGTTTCAGCATTCAGTAGTTGCTATGGTTCCTGAGAGTATCATCAGTCTAGGGCTTCCTCCATCTCCTTTGTCATGTTAATTCAAAATGAGATTAAGCGTGGATTTAAAGCTCTGGTATTACAGCTGACTAGTCATATCCAACCAACCACATTATCCATTCAGACTAGGTGACTGCTATGTAAACAGCAAGAAACGGGCTACTTGAAGTCTTTATCATTATTATTCTTTACACACTCCCTGAATCAATCAAAAGCGACATGGATAAGATAATTTAAATCTTTGGTAAGAGTAAGGAAGTCATTGTTTTTGTACTTCAGTATCACATTACATGGGTGATGGAGAAAACCTGTTCTGGCTGATCTTGACAGCAGATACAAACGCAGAGACGCTCTGCACTGACATCTTTGACTCTTAGTAGTTTTCTTTGGCTAGGGTTTCCCCACAATCCCAAGTTTTGGCTGTCATCATCTCATTTGCTTACTTTTCATATATATAGTACTAGGTTTCACCAATGCATTCAACTCATACAAAGTCTTATTTGAGAGTTTTTCTTACCAAGATTTCCTAGTGTACTAGTACATAACAGACTCTCCATGAGCTTTCTTATCCATTAAAATGATCCCCTAATAGTTATGGTTCAGAGAGTCCCTCCTTTAAGAGAGATAGACAAATCTCCGGGGACATAGCCTGGTTGGTCTCCCCATCCCCACTGGTGATTTGCTTATCTCATTTATACCCAGGTTCATTAACGGGGATTTTGTCTGATGATAGCATTGTCTTTTTTATTGAGCCACCAAGAAGTATATTTCCATTATTCTTTTATAGATAGAATAATATAACAACCATGTAAAAAATGTTTCACAATAAAGCACAAACTGTCAAGACAAAAAAAAAAAAGCACTGTGTATCTTGTTTTATACCCAAGTTATAACTTACATAAATCATCCTTATCTTGAGGCAGTAGAATAGCTTAATCTCTGTTTTCTTTTCTCTTACTGTTTTACTACATCCATTTGCTCAGACTTTGAGGAAGAATTATAACACGCCACAATGGCCAAGAAAATCTCCTTAGTTTGCTGATGCAGGCTTGAAAGGTCTCATAGGTTGCTGGGGGCCTAATTTCTCAGCTTTCCTCCACTACAAAATTTGAACCAAATGATAAACAGAACAGAAGCAAAATGTGAGTGAAAATTTATTACCCCCTTTATTGTTTTGCAAAGTTTAATTGGAGGGCATAGCTCATATCTATAGTCAATGTGGGGACCTCCTACCACTTTTTCCCTAGTCTAGACTTTGGGATTCACACGTGGGAAGAAGTGACACCGCAAACCATCTTGAACACATTCAGGCATCAAAGACCCAAGGGAGACAAGGATCTTATCCTGTCTGAACCTGGGAATGCGGGGAGAAATCCATCAGGCTGGACCATACTGTTCAAGGTGCTAACCTCACTTGATGAGAATCAGGTTTTTGTCAAAACCGTGTGTCCCTCTCGATGGACAGAAAGTAATGAAGAGAGTAAAGGGAGGGATCCATAGCATTTCAACAACACTGACTCCTGGACTGTGAAGTGGAAATTTCCTCTATGGAAACGTGAGATGCACAATCCTGAAGCACTTTCCTGAATACAAGAAGAACAAAGCAGGAAGTTGGAAGCCAAGGAATTAAGAAAATGTAGTATCAAATAGACTGAAGTGTAACTTCTGAGTAATGTAAGGACACCAGAGGCCAATTCTGTTGGATGTTGGTAGCATACCTACTAGCTTCAAAAAAAATTATAAATATTAGTTTCATATTAGTAGTATTGAGTACATTGGATATTTTTTTCCATTCCTGGGATACTTTACTAAGAAGAATAGTTTCAACTTTACATAAAAGATGTAAAGTCTCCATCTTTTCTTATGGCAGAGGAGCACTCCGTGGTATACATATGCCACAGTTTGTTAACCTGTTCATGGCCCTGTGTGAAGAGCTCAACTACAACTGGAACTTTACCTTAGAAATGAGAACAATGCAACATCAAAATATGTACCCTTATATTAATTTGAAATTTAAAAAATTAACAAAGAAGAAAAGTTATAAATAGGTCACTCGTTGCCAAACATGGGCAGAAAAAGCTTTGCTGGTGGTATTTTTGTTTGTTTCTTCTTTTTCCAGACACATTAGGACTTATTTTGTACGGTTGTTATTTGCCTTTGAACAGATTTAAGCAAATACGTTTCACCACTACCTCAGTCACATCTTGTTATGTGGACCAGGCCCAGAAAATGAATATAGGAACTTGTCAAACTTCTATAGGCAAATTTCTATGGCCTGGGAACCTTTTGCCTATAGTAAGGCATATCACCATGACAGAAACTTTTATTTAGTATTTATTTATGCAATAAAATCTCTTTTTCCTATTGACTGAAGAGTTTTTTTACTCAATGGATTATACTTAATTTTCTTAATAATATTCAGAAATTATTTATAATTCAACATATGGTTCCAGTTTGTGCAGTGAATGAATATTGCTTTTATTTAAGGAAGGTATAGCCTTACTTTTCCTCCAAGAAAATAATATGCAGGACCCGCTTGCCCATTCTCAATGCCATAAAATAATGGATAAAATTACAAATAACGGTTCTAGTTTTTCTTCCTGCTCTTAAAAAAGAAAATTCATGTAGAACTCAAATATCACCTTCCTTTGCTCTGTAATGTCATTACTCACACAGCATGTGTTATTCTAATCTTCCAGCAAACATTCAATGCATGGTATTATATGGTCAATGATATAACAGTAAATAATTGTAATAGATTTCCTTCTTTAGACTGAAGATATTTTCCATTGTCAAACACGATTTAAAATGAAAGTTTTGTTCATCCTACTTGTTGTTATGCAAAAATGGTAAGTGAAGTGTTTGGTGAGACAGTATAGAAAGCATAATCATTCTATGCATCACCCTACATCATTTTTATAATTTCAGTTGTGGTTCCTCTAGGAAAAGAATGAAATGATGCTTTTAAAGCACTCTTAAATAGGGCATTAAAAATGCCTTTAAGGTAAAAATTTGAGCGTGGCTATTTGTAAAGGTCATCTAGTAGACTATGAGAGCCAGAGGTAGAGATGTTTAGGAGAAAGAAAATATTATAGTCAAAGAATAAAAATGCCAAACAAAATTATTTGAATAAATACAAAGATGAAATCAGCCCTTTATCAAATGTATAGCCTGCAAATATCTTCTCTCATTCTGTAGGTTGAGTATTTGCTCTATTGATTGTGTCCTCAGCTGTGCAGCTTTCTAATTTGATCAGGTACCATTTATTTTTATTGTTGCTGTGATTGCTTTTGGGGTCTTCTTCATAAATTCCGTGATCCATCATGAATTAATTTTTGTGAGTGGTGAGAGGTGTGGATCCGGTTTCATTTTCCCAGCACCATTGGCATAGGGATTCTTTTCCACAGTGTATGTTTTTGTCTACTTTGTCAAAGATCAGATGGCAATATCAATATGGTTTCATATCTGGGTTCTCTGTTCTGATCCATACATCTATCTCTCTCTTTTTATGCTAATACTATCCTGTTTTGGTCACTATAGCTTGTGGTTAACCAGATTCTACAAAGAACGTGAGCAAATCAGTAAGAAACAACCGCATTAAAAAATGGGCCAAAGACATGAACAGAAACTTCTCAAATGAAGATGTAACAATAGCTAAGTAATTCGTAAAAAGCTGTTCATCTCTAGTCATCAGAGAAATACAAATCAAAACCACAGTGAGATATCAACTAACTCCAGTTAGAATGGTTTTTATCAAAAAGTCCCCAAATCCCAAGCCAACAGGTGATGTCATGGATGCAGAGAGAAAGGAACTATTTTTGTTTTTAATAAATACTAGAAATTCATTTCTCACATGGAGATTGAGAATCAGAAGATCAAATCACCCATGATTTCAGGATTTGGTGAAGCTGAGACTCCCTTTCCAGGTAGCACCTTGAATACTGCATCCTCTGGAGAGGCCAGTACTGCATCCTCACATAGCCAGAGGGCTATGGGTTCACTGAATACATTCAGCTGATCTACTGATGCTCAGCTGCTCTTAACTCAGATTACTCAAGTGATTATCTTCAGGTGGAGAGTTGGCTAAAAACAGGCTGCCTGAGATAGTTGGGACCACTAGACTCTGTCCACATGTCTCATTCTACAGTAACCCAGCTTTGCCTTTGTCTCAGGTCTGGCAGAGTCCCCAAGAGCCCAAACGGAGACATGCAAGGCCTCCTGAAGCCTGGGCTTGAAACTGGCACACCATCATTTCCACTGTGTTCTATGGGCTAAACCATGTCACATGGTCACCATAGCAAATTGATTCTACCGCTTGATGGGAGAAAATATAAAGTCAAATTGTCTAGGCTATGGATACCAAGAGAGAGGAAAACTGGGGAAAATTTAGCAATCAATACATCACAGTGTAAAAGTATGGTGGGTTTTTTTGTTGTTCTTGGCCTCAAAAATATTTTTTTTTTATTTCAGGTTAATATAAGGGTATGTGCAACTAGATTACATAAAAAATAGCAAGGGCTATTAACAGATAAAAGAAGACATCATGCTCATGGCTTGGAAGAATCAATGTTGTCAAAAATGACTGTACTTCCCAAAGCAATCTACAGATTTAATGTGATCGCCATTAAAATACTAATTTCATACTTACTTCAAGGATCTTGAAAAAAATAGTTCTTATTTCATATGGAACCGGCGGGGGGGAACCAAATACCCAACGCAATCCTACAAAATAAGAACAAATCTGATGGCATCACTTTACCAGACTTTAGGTTATATACTACAAGTCTACAGTTATCAAAACAGCATGTATTGTAAAATTAGAAACATAGACCTATGGAGCAGAACAGAGAAACCAGCTTCATACTGCCGTCTGATCTTTGACAAACCAAATAAAAGCATATCCTGAGGAAGAGAATCCCTATGCAATAAATTGTGCTAGGAGAACTGCTTAGCCGCATGTAAAAAATGGAAGCTAGACCCACAGCTCTCACCACTTAACTCAGGATGGTTAAGATTTAATCTCACACATGAAACTATAAAGACCCTAAGATAAAGTGTTGGAAAAACTCTTACTCTTATCTGCCTAGGGAAAGGATTCATAAAGAAGACCTCACTGGCAATCACTACATCTAAAATAAATAAATGGGACCTGATCAAGTTAAAAAGTTTCTGCTCTGCTGGGACATAATCAACAAAGCAAAGAGACAATCTTCAGAATGGGAGAAGATATTGGCACGCTCAGTATCCAACAAAGGGCTAACAACCAGAATCTACAAAGAACTCAAGAAAAGCAACAAGAAAAGAGCAAACAATTCCATTAAAAACTGGATGAGAGACTTGAACAGAAATTTTTTCTCGTGAGGACAGATAACAAGTGGCCAACAAACACATTTTAAAACTCATCATCCCTAATCATCAGAGAAATGTGAATCAAAACCACTTTGAGATATCACCTAATGTCAATAAGAATGCCCACATCACAACCTTCCAAAGCAGCAGGTGTTGGTGTAGGTATGAAGTCAAGGGAACGCTTGTCCAGTATTGGTAGGAAAAGTATGGAGAATCCTCAAAGAACCAAAGTAGACCTACCATTTGATCCTGCAATATCATTACTAAGTATATACACATACAGAAAAAGACAGTTTGCTGTAAGGACAGAGATATGGGAACCACCCAAGTGCTCTTCGACATGCAAATAGATTAATAAAATATATGTATATACACACACACCCCATGGAGTACTACTCAACCATTAAAAAAAAAAATGCTGATCTAGTATCTTTCTGACAACCTGGATAAAACCAAAGACCATTCTTCTAAATCAGTGGTTCTCAACCTTCCTAATGCTGCAAGTCTTTAATACAGTTTCTCATGTTGTGGTGATCCCCAATCATAAAATTATTTTTGTTGCTACTTCATAACTGTAATTTTGCTACTGTTATGAATCATAATGTAAATATTTGATACGTAGGATGTATTTAGGCGACCCCTGTGAAAGGGTCATTCAACCCCCACAGGGGTCTCGACCCACAAGTTGAGAACTGCTGTTCTAAATGAAGTATCACAAGAGTGGAGAAACGAACACCACAGGTATTCAATGAAATTGGAATTGACCAATCAACACTTACGTAAACATATGGAAGCAAATCTCCATGAAAATCAGCAGGGGGACGCGGGGAGGAGCGGACGAGTAAGTACACACCTCATAGATACAGTGCACACTGTCTGGAGAAAGGGTGCGCTTACAACCTCGACTCAGGCTGTGCAAAAGTAAATCATGTAGCCTAAACCCTTAATATTCTGAAATAAAAATTAAAAAAACAAAGAGAGGATTAATCATAAGTCTACACAAGTTTTCGATAGATCCCCGAAGTGGAAAACACCAGCAACTAACTCTGTCCCTACTCAGTCTTCACCTCGCTGCTTCCTTGGGCCCCTTTTCAATCTTTATCTTTCTCTACAAACTGACTTTTCTGTGTGTTTTCCCATCCATGTCATATCTTTCCAATTCAAGTCTTACCAGAGGCTATTGTTTCTAAATTCCAATACCAAATTCCTCCAAAAGAGAATGTTTATCTCGTTTAGGTCAAGGCTCTGCACGAACTTGCCCCTGACTCACTGTTTAGGGAAGGTAGATTTTTACAGTGCAAAAAATGTCTGTGATGGAACCAGTGGACTGTTCTTAATGAAAAGCCCTCATTAAAATCTCCTCTTATGCCTGTACCAATATACCATTTGTGTCTGTTAGTTATACAGTGAAAATGGGCCAGATTCAAGGGCCCATTAGAGTCCAAACATTTTATTTTAAAGGAGATTTAAAGTAGCTCCACACAGGTGATGTTGAAGCATTTGGATAACACTCTTTTAATTTTCCTTTTATGGCATCACTTCTCCCTTTGCCAGTAAATCCATAGAGGGAAATCTCAAGTACACAATGCCAAAATAAAGTTTATGAGAAAGTTCATGCTGAATTGCCTGTAATAAATTTCCATGATTTATTGCCTAATATAATTATCTACGAATATATGAGTTTTGTTTCAGGCAAAATAAAGTGCTTCATTCATGCTTGCACATTTATTATACAGATAATTGGATGGATTGAAACCTACCGAATAGCTGACTCAGAAGAAATAATGGCCTCAACGCTTGGAGGCAGGAAATTTTCCAGAGTTCATTATTTGTTATATTAAAGAGAAAAGAATGTAAGACTTTGGCAAGACATGTGTCATGTTGTACAGCAAGTAGGTGGAATTTTCCAGGAAATATTAACAGGTGTGCATTTGGGTATCCTTCAGAAACCTTCTTGTAATGAGGGCAAACCCAGAGAACCTGACGTCTTCCTAAGCTGAGTGACTAATTCTGGTTTGCTTTGTTGACGCTTTTAAGAAGTCCACAGTTGTAGTTCCAATATAACTAGACTGATGGTTGGAATGAAATACCTCTTGTGATTGTATAATTCCATAATGCAACTTTAGGGCAAGGGGCACTAAATCCTGAAAGTCAGGGTCAAGTGGCCTTGAATAGCACTATAATACGGGGGGGTTGTTTTTTATTTCCTAAGACTTTTGTCTCTTTGGGATTCCTTGCTTTCCACACCCTTACATGTTGTTCTGCCAACCATAAAAGTGGCAACCTTTTGCTCTTTTCATAAATACTTGAGCACAAAATCACTCAGTTTAATCATTTTCAGATGATCAGATTTCACTGAAGAGGCGGGGATAAAGGGTGGGATTCTATCCTATGCAGAAGAAAAACAAAAGCTTTCTTCTCCATGTCCTTTTGTATAACTCTGCTCCCTCTTCAGGCCTGTAAAGAGCTCAACTTTTGCTGCCTAGCCCAGCACCCTTCTTCCATCCCTCTGCTGCAAATTCTTTCCCCCAGTTTTCCCAAGCTGCCCTGTTCTTCTCCCTCCGATACAGAACACCCTTTTCCTGCTCTTAAAGTCTAGTGACATTTAAGTTTCTTGAAAAACTTATCTTCTATCTCAAACACTTGTCAGAACATCTTTTCCAAATAAAAACAATTTTCCACCAAAAGGAAGTCTGTTTTCAGTTATGTGAATATTTTCCATTCCTCTCTCTCTCTCCACATATAAGATGGCCATTCAGCAACGGTTGGGGCCAGGGCTGAACTGATGACCTCCAGTTATGGCTAGGGGTGGGAGCTCAAAAGCCAGGCAACCTCTGGTTACAGCGGCCATTTACAGCCTGGGCCACCGTCAGGCCTTGTCTGTCAGTGTGGTGCCTGCACTACAGGTGGAGAGGTCAGCCCTCCTCCAGAGCCTCCTGGCCAGGCCCTCCTCCTGCTCTGGCTCCTCTGCTCCTGCTCGCTGTTCCTTTTGATTCTGGTGGATCCTCCTCCCCTAATTAAAATCTTTTCTTGTCCCTTTGGAAAAAAAAAAAAATACACATACACACACACACATACACACACATACATACATACGCACACACTACTTTGTTCTGCCAAAGGAAGAATTAATGAGTGGTCTTAGTACAGCATTTTAAAAAGTACACAGTTTGTTACACATTTCGGTCTCATTTTTTGATCACATCCCTACTCAAAAATATTCATGTGTTTACTTCAGAGTGGATTCCTTACTAATCCTAGCATTCCTGTCTCCTGACAAAAATAATTGGTACGAAAAGATAATGTGGATGCAAACAGTACCATCTTGAGTCTAGGATGAAAAAGTAAGGTAGCTACAAAGTATAAATAAGATTAGATACATAACTGTATTAGGAAGAGGTTAATTATAAAGAGCTGAATATCAGACTGGATGAATTTTATGGATTTTTTCTGTGTGTTTTGTCCTGGATCCAATTTTTGTTGGCATGTTTGTTAATGACTAAAACTTCTGTTTATATATATTTTTCAATTTGCTAATTTAAATCATAGCTGTGTACATTAATGCAGTCATGGGGTACATAGTGCTGGTTTTGTATGTAGTTTGAAATATTTTCATCATCAAACTGGTTAACATAGCCTTCATGGCATTGTCTTAGTTATCATGTTAAGACATTTATATTCTACATTTAGTAAGTTTCACATGTACCCTTGTAAGATGCACCATAGGTGTGGTCCCACCAATCACCCTCCCTCCACCCACCCTTCTTCTCCCCTTTCCCATATTCTTGGGCTATAATTGGGTTATAGCTTTCATATGAAAGCTATAAATTAGTTTCATAGTAGGGCTGGGTACATTGGATATTTTTTCTACCATTCTTGAGATACTTTGGTAAGAAGAATATGTTCCAGCTCCATCCATGTAAACATGAAAGAGGGAAAGTCTCCATCTTTCTTTAAGGCTGCATAATATTTTGTAACATTATATCTTTACATTTTAGGATGGTCCACACACCACTAATAATTCAGGCAGAAAGAACCTTGTATCTTTCAAATTCTCAGAATACTCTATTTAGAGAAAGAAATGATAATTTTATAAGAAGTAGACTAAAATTCTGACTAACTCTATCAGAAAAAATTGCAGAACAATGAAATAGGGGCAATTAAATTACTTATTAATACATATCAATTTATATATAAAGTTTTCCTTTTATAATTTTTTTAATTTGTATTTTTAATTATTATGGGTATATAATTGTTGTATACATTTATGGGGTACAAGTTATGTTTTGATACAAACATACCATGTGTAATGATCCAATAGGGTAATTGGGGTATCTTTCCCCTCAACCATTTATCATTTGTGTTAGGAA